>CM060066.1:2441748-2614248 GCA_030533445.1 Cyprinodon diabolis
AGTTCAACCTTGTCTCAGATTTCCACTTGAAGCGTGGGGAACCAGTAATGCGTTCTTAAATAGCATCTAGGCAGTCTGGTGGTCAACACACACCGAGATCCCCTGCCTGGATCACTGGACGCCAAGCAGCTCTCTGATGACAATAACTTTTAAATGTCACATCCTGATTCTGCGACTTTGTGGCATCTGTCCAGTACGCCTCAGTCCCAGCAACTTTAAAGGAAAAGTTCGCTCATATTCAGAATTTAAACTTCTGAAAGTTCTTTAAATCTGAAATGATTCCATCCTGTTCAATAAATGATCAGTGTTTTTAATTCACAGTAATTTTCATGTGAATGTGCTTTACTGGAGGCATCCATGTTTGTCAAAGAACACTACTGCCACCTACTGGTTTGTGACGTCACGGTGCGGTATCGGCTGTTGATCAAGTCCCAGTGCTGTATCTGGTGTTTGTCACAACGCGCTATTATCCAAGTCATCTTGAAAACATTCTTCTTCCAAATGTTGGCTACATATTACGTGTTTTTTCTCTGGCCAGAAGTTCGATGGCAAATCCTCCCTCTTCAAGTTGGCGATCCAACGACCAACCCGTCCGTGGAGGATCAGGAATCAGAAAGGTGGAATAACTCTTTTTTTCACTTTTACCCGATGTATTCCAGCATCCAGCTGCCATGCACGTGGGCATTGTCAGTTTCACTATAGCTCTGGTGAATTTCAATGGTGAAGTCCTCTGGAAATCTTCAATAATTGTTGTTGATTGCAGATGTGTCTAGTAGTTCCCATTGATTTAGCTTGTAAAGCGGGGAGAATGGCGCTAGGCTAACCGCACCGTGACGTCACTGCTGGAAGATGGCAGGAGGCGGGGTTACCAATCTACTTGCTCTGGAGAGCAGAGTTCGCTGCTTTTAGATGTTGTCTCCAAAGTCTCCAGTAGCAGAAAAAAGTCTCTAGATTTGGCGCTAGGAGCTTTTTAGAAATCAAAGTGCTAGAGGGGTCTGAAAAGTGGCTAAATATAGCGACTAAAGCGCTAAGTTGGCAACACTGCTCTTTGCATCGTTTGTTTTCAAATGGTTTGCTGCTGCCTGTTTGGACCTTTCTGAACATGTGCAGCAAATGGATTGATCCAATATGGTGGACAATGGGGGGTGTTCTGATGGCCAAAGGATTTTTAATCAAAAACATTATGAGCACAAGTAAGGAAAAGTTGTATTCACCATTTTAGGAACTTGGGGCCCTAGGCAACTGCCTAGTTTTGCCTGATTGTAAATACCCCACCCCCCACCCCCTCGGGTCCAACATGGCTCTTTGAACTGTTAGTTTGCCGATCCCCGTCTTAATATAACTAGAAACTATAAACAAAATTGTTTAAAGTTTATTATTTTAAAACTTTAGAATGAAAAATGTTAAATTTGGCAAGAAAAACAAACAAAATTGGCTTCACAGAGCAGGAGATCCAAAGATCTGACAGGTAAATTTATCTTCTTCCTACATTCTGTGCTTCAGTTTCTAATAAATTAATGGTGCAAACTAAACCATAAAGTCAATTGAATCTGATAGAAAGATTGGATAAAATTAAGATACACAGAGTCCAAATCAGATGCAAAAAATGAATTGATCTAGTTTTTGGTTTTACAGTTAAATATTTTGCATATGATCGCCTGAAAGCAGCACGGAAATAAACCCCTGAGCCCCACAGCCCTTTCACTGCTGCAGCAATAAAAAAAATATAAAAAAAACCTTGGAAAAACAAGCATTAAAACCTAACAAATGAGACGGCTTTCCGACGCTTGGTGCTTTCTTTCAGAAGGAATACATTTAATGAGCAAACCACTGTCTGACGCTTCAAGACATTGTTGAGACTGATGTCACTCCTCCAGGCTGCAAAATGGGAAATATCAACACCAATAAAGTTAAACTGGTGCTTCAGCCACCATTTCAACTAAATTTAGAGTGGAAATAAAAGAGTAAAGTGAAAATTGTTCAGCTAATATTGAAGCAGCAGGGATTCAATCATTTATTTTTGCAAAGAAGACAGAAATTCTGCTGTTTGAAGAGGATCAGTGCTGGTCATAAAAACCAAAACGAGGATAATTGGTCTGTTTTCTGACACTTCCTTCCATTGTAATGAAAGGGGTGTATTTAACATCCGAGTTCTCCGGGTTCGTATCTTAACCTCTAAAGAAAAGCCTCACCTTCTCTGCTGACCTCACCTGAAACATCTTCCCAAAAAGGAAATGAACACGACCAAGGCTGCGCTGCGTTTTGGAGCCAGACGCGAGCGGCCCAACTCCAAAGGCTTAATCTATTTATAGAAAAACACCGCTACAGTACAGCGATCAGGGCGGAAAAGGGACTCCACGAGATGGGAAGACAGTCAGACGCCAAGATTTCAGGCCAAGAACAGAGATCAACGAGAGGAGCTGTCAAATTCTAGCTTTGGCTCAGAGCTCTCACAAAAAAAAAAAAAAAAAAGGTTTGCTTACATTTTACAGCTTCACATCCAAGACCAGCAGAAGATAGACAAGAAGTGTGTTTTATTCATAAAATCAGAAAAGAACCATTTATTTGGCCTAAAATCCTGACAACTGCAGGGCTACGGAGGCCCAATGGTGCCAAAATCAAACACTCACCAGAACCTCAGCTCAACATTTTTAATAAAAATAAACCCATGATACACATGTGTTGTTTTTTTAATACATGACATTAAAGGATCAGTAACAAGCATGTATGTCACTTTAGAGGCTTCTGTGTTCAATTCAATTAATTTGATTTCTATAGCGACAATTCGCAACACGTCATCTCAAGGCACTTTACAGTTCACTAGATCATCCAGTCAAGTTTTCTAAGGAAAAGGCAATCCCTTACACTGAAGGGCTGGTTATCCTCCTGCAGCAGCGTGTTGCTGTTAGTTGTCGCCGGTATGATGCAGATATTTTTGATTTATACCCAATTTTTAAGCGTGGTCTGGGCTGTTATTCCATGCCAGAACGCAAGAGGGATACTCAGGAACTAGCTAGGATTGTGGGCGTCCGTGTGTCGGTTTGACGAGCTTGCTCGCCGTCTACAACCCCTCATCCAACGCCGGACGACACACAGTTCACCCGTGAGTGTTCCCCAAAGACTGGCCGTGGCATTGCGTGTTTTGGCTTCGGGTGCAAACCAACAGACTGTCGCTCAGAGCTACAAACTAGCGTCCTGCACGGTGTCTAGGATAGTGTCCGAGGTGTGTAAGGCGTTGTTGACGGAACTACAGCCAGAGTTTCTGCCATTAGGTACCAAACAGGAAATACACATAGTGTAGAGCAGATGGAGAATTGACCAATCAGAGGCCTCCTTTCTCTCCGCCCTGTGACGCTATCTGCTAGGGATGGAACGGTCTATGAAAACCGTCTGAACCGTTCGGTTCGACTGTCTCGGTTCGGTTCGCGTGTGTTGCGTTCGGTTCATGCGCTGCTCCTTTTTCTCATAGGCGAAGCATTTACACTCCAGAGCAGAAGGTGGCGGTACTACGACCAAAGCCAACCACCAGTAGTAAACAAGAAGAAGAAGAAGCAAAGCAGCGTAGCCGGGTGTAGCAGAAAAAAATCAGTTGTTGTGGAGAATTGTGTGGGTATGGCGAGTGGGAAAGAACAGGAGTTGGAAGACGCGCCAGCAGCACTTTCTAGGTCTGCTGTATGGGACCACTTTGCATTTAGAGTGACCTACGATGACGGCGGAAAGAAAGCTGTGGATAAAAGTGCAACAGTGTGCGAGCATTGTGCAACACGTTTTGTTTATGCTAACAGCAACACGACCAACATGTCAGGCTAACAATCAACATATACCGAACCGAAAACCGTGACCACGAAACCGTGAACCGAACCGAACCGTGGATTTTGGGAACCGTTCCACCCCTACTATCTGCTGTTACCTACAACTTTGGGGAGGTGCAACAGAGTGTCTGCAAAGGGGGTGGGGGGGCATATCTGCATTAAATGAGCATAAAACAGGCTTAAACATGCTTGTAGCGACAGTGGAGTTTTGAATTTGGTCTAAGGGTGCCCCCCCTAGAGGTCAAATTAATATTAGCACCTCACACAGCAGGTTGGTTTAACTTCAGTTGGAGTTGGAGTTGAGTGAATCTTTATTACAAACAGAGCATCCGCATGGTGTAGCATGAGTATCACGAGTTTAGATAACGTTTGTTGCTCATTTATTCAGTCTATCAAATATTTTGTTGTGGATAAAGACTAAAAAAAGTGCAGCACAATGCTTATATCCTTTTGTTTCTGTTACATCAAAGTTGAAACTCAGTCTTGGTGGTATCGTAGAAGCAATGCAAAAAGTAAAGCGACGTGTTTCGGATAGAGTTAAGCTCAGGATTATTGGAGCGCTGTTTAATCTTTTCATCGAAATTAACAATTTCTTTTTCTTGAGAAGGTTATATCAGTCGGTTGGAGATGAGCAGTAATGTTATGTTCACACCGTACGCCATCAAACTAGCGTCCAGTAAAGTGTGTCCAGATGCGTCTGCTGCCAGAGAACGGCTTTGCTATATTTGCTGTGATCAGTAAAAAGTAGTTTTAATATATTTTCAAGTGAGAAAGTCCACCTAAAACAAGGTCTGTGCAGTCAGTTCATCCAGTTCGACGGAGTATTAGCGCCAGTCTAGAGATTTTTTAGTTTATTTTGAAAATAAAGCTGTAATATTACGGGAATAAAGTCATAATATTATGAGAATAAAGTTGGAAAAATAACGAGAATGAAGTCATCATGCCACAAGCCATTACAGAAAGCTTGGAGCTCCGCCCAGCAGATGACGGCCGACCAGCTCCACCAATCAGCAACCAGAGTCCGCTTTGACATCCTGCACAGTTTGATCCTGTTGCTAAAAGATTTCCTGATTTGTCAAACTGATGCTAAAGTAGAACTTCACATGATGCTCCACATTCCTCACTTAAGGGAAGAAAGGGCTTCTTGGAAGAGTTGTCATAAAATACAACTTGATTTGATCGTAATTTTACAACTTTATTCTCGTAATGTTATGAATTTATTTTTGTAGTTTTAGGACTTTATTCTCATAATATTGCGACCGCATTCTCTGCAGCCTGGCCCTACTACTCCGTCGTACATCCAGATTACCATCCTGCCTTCAAAGATTATTTCTCTGTGGGAGCCGCTCAGACCCCCACATACCGGCGGTGCGCTGTCACTGGGAATCCCCAGCAGCAGCTGCCTCAGGCCCGCTCGCCTCTTGGGGGTTTTCCCCTACTGTTGGTGGCGGCTGGAAGTAGATGCAGTGTTGCCAACTCAGCGACTTTGTCGCTATATTTAGCGACTTTTCAGACCCCTCCAGCGACTATTTTTCAAAAAAGCGACTAGCGACAAATCTGGCGACTTTTTACGGTGTCACTGGCGGCTTTTGGAGACTCTTACATGAAAGCACGTATCGTTCCTACTCTTGTCCTCCAGCGGCAGCTGCTGCCGTGGGGTGCCTCCCCCATCCCAACCCCGTTCTCCCGCTCCCGCAGGAGTCCCTCTCAGCGCTGCAGTCAGAGCCGCAGGATGTTTACCCTCAGCGTCCAGACTGCAAATGAAGCGTGCATGCGGGATTGACGGCGCAAATTGATCAAATTGTTTTTACTCGCTTTTGAAGCGTGTCACACGGCTCAGATGCTCTAGACGCGCTGCAGGACCCTTTTATGCGCCTTGATGTGCGTCAACTTTAGCGACTGCTTCTGCTGCTCAAAGCGCGTTAGGCGTAAACGTAGCTTAAGATTCTCACCTTAAATCTGATAGAATATCTTTGAAGATTAGGGTGATGGTAAGTAGGCTTTCCAACTTATTGGAATTTGATCCTATTAATGAAGATTTATGCTCTGATCAGTATTTCAAACCATGCACAGGGAATGCTTAAAGTGTGTGATAGCTAATATTTCACAGATTTAAATATTTCTACTTCAAATGACTTTTTTTATGTGATTACTGTCAAGTTTATTCAATGCTGATTATAAAGTTAATGTATGTGCATATGGAACTAACTCTGTTTACTGCAAACTGTCATGCAACGGTGGTAGAAAACTGCTGATGTTTGTGCAAGGCTAATCACAGTTATCAGGAGACCACTCTATTCTGTGATTCAATCAGTAGGAGCATTTTGTCCTATGACCTGATCAATTGCCTTGTCAGAAGAACACTCTATTCTGTAACCCACCCTATGTGTTATGATCTGCTAATAAAAAGGCTTTGCAGAAGAAGTCAGTCAGAGAGCAGATGTAGCTGAACGTGGCTCTCTCCTTCTGCAGAAGCCAAAAATCCCTATTCTGTGCGGACTCAGTTTCTCTTTTATGAACCTACTTTTTTGAACGTAACAATTACTTCCCGCCTCTGACTGATAAAGCTGTAGGAGTAATGGCATTTAATGACAATAAGAAGAGGCCGTTTCCTCCAGGTAAGGCTACACTCTGCCTCTCAGCTCCTCCAGCAGCATTGAAATATCCAATTGTTCACAGGATGACAGCTGATCTCTAAATCTGCCATCTCATGCTGTGGCCATCTGAAAACCCTCCAGAGTGCTCCTCTCAGGCCTGAAACGTTTCACCTGCAATGGAAGCTATTTGAGGGTGGAGAGGAGTCACTGTTTTGCCAGGAAAAAACTCAAACCGACTCGAGATGTTAGACATGAGCAGATCTGATTCCGTCGCACTGACAGAGAGATCCCATTTCTCTGTGGCTCGGATGACACAGTCATGACCTCAGTCTAAGGTCAATGGAAGTTTGAGTCAGATCTTAATGTGTGTGGATGCCTGGAAGTATAGGAGGGAAACTATTCGCACCTCTTAAAGTTTTCCAAGTTTTCTCATGTTATTACCATAATAACCTCTGCAGTTTAATAAGATTTGAAGTCATAGACCCTGCAAAGGAAAATATTGATACATGTCCGACCCCTATGCCTCTTTAAAACAACTCATAAGGAATATTTGGTTCCCTCGTCTCCATCACCTCCATCTTACGTGTCTAATCTCTTAACACCACCTGGTTTTGGGTAATCCTCGCCTATTTTGCATACCCAAATGGAAAAGCAAATGACTGAGGAACTGTAAGCCCAATTTACATGTGTGATACATCATTTGAAAGTTAACTCCTTCCAGTTTCTGAAAATATAAATGAAAATAGTGTGACTGAAACACGTTTAAACTGCGTCAGTTAAAACATGACTCAAAGTTGTTTTTTTATTCTTGAGAAATGATAGGTCTTATTTGAACAGCAGTAATAAAGACATGCTTGAGAATAGCCAGGTCTCATTCTATTCCATTTGTTCTACATCATGTCAACCACAAATGCAGAAAATTTCAGAGCTGTAGCTCCAACAGTTCCGGAGCTGTGGGGTTTTGAACCAGCATCTCCAAATCACCCCAAATTGTGCCATTTGACCCATAGAATAAGACTGAAGCATTTTAATGGCCACAAAATACACTATATTGCCAAAAGTATTTGCTCACCTGCCTTGACTCACATATGAGCTTAAGTGACATCCCGTTCCTAATCCATAGGGTTCAATATGACGTCGGTCCACCCTTTGCAGCTAGAACAGCTTCAACTCTTCTGGGAAGGCTGTCCACAAGGTTTAGGAGTGTGTTTATGGGAATTTTTGACCATTCTTCCAGAAGCGCATTTGTGAGGTCGCACACTGATGTTGGACGAGAAGGCCTGGCTCTCAGTCTCCGCTCTAATTCATCCCAAAGGTGTTCTATCGGGTTGAGGTCAGGACTCTGTGCAGGCCAGTCAAGTTCATCCACACCAGACTCTGTCATCCATGTCTTTATGGACCTTGCTTTGTGCACTGGTGCACAGTCATGTTGGAAGAGGAAGGGGCCAGCTCCAAACTGTTCCCACAAAGTTGGGAGCATGGAATTGTCCAAAATGTCTTGGTATGCTGAAGCATTCAGAGTTCCTTTCACTGGAACTAAGGGGCCAAGCCCAGCTCCTGAAAAACAACCCCACACCATAATCCCCCCTCCACCAAACTTTACACTTGGCACAATGCAGTCAGACAAGTACCGTTCTCCTGGCAACCGCCAAACCCAGACCCGTCCATCAGATTGCCAGATGGAGAAGCGCGATTCGTCACTCCAGAGAACGCGTCTCCACTGCTCTAGAGTCCAGTGGCGGCGTGCTTTACACCACCGCATCCGACGCTTTGCATTGCACTTGGTTATGTATGGCTTGGATGCAGCTGCTCGACCATGGAAACCCATTCCATGAAGCTCTCTGCGCACTGTTCTTGAGCTAATCTGAAGGCCACATGAAGTTTGGAGGTCTGTAGTGATTGACTCTGCAGAAAGTTGGCGACCTCTTCGCACTATGCGCTTCAGCATCCGCTGACCCCGCTCCGTCAGTTTACGTGGCCTACCACTTCGTGGCTGAGTTGCTGTCGTTCCCAAACACTTCCATTTTCTTATAATACAGCTGACAGTTGACTGTGGAATATTTAGGAGCGAGGAAATTTCACGACTGGATTTGTTGCACAGGTGGCATCCTATCACAGTTCCACGCTGGAATTCACTGAGCTCCTGAGAGCGACCCATTCTTTCACAAATGTTTGTAAAAACAGTCTGCATGCCTAGGTGCTTGAATTTATACACCTGTGGCCATGGAAGTGATTGGAACACCTGATTCCAATAATTTGGATGGGTGAGCAAATACTTTTGGCAATATAGTGTATTTAGGAAGCAAGTATTTTCCACTTTCTTTCATTGGATGATTGGCTGGTATAAGGCTTGGAACATCTACTTTTACTAACTTCCTTTCTTCTCTACATCTTTCCCTAGTCTTTCCTTCCTTCATTTACCTTCCCTCCCTCCCTTCCTTCCTTTACTTGTTCTTCTTTCCTTCCTTCATTTACTTGCCCTTCTTTCCTTGCTTCCTTCACCTTCTCCTCCTCCCTCCCTTCCTTTACTTGTCCTTCCTTCCTTCATTTACTTGCCCTTCCTTCCTTCCTTCCCTCCCTCCCTCACTCCCTTCCTCTCTCCCTCCCTCCCTTCCTTCCTTTACTTGCTCATCCTTCCTTCCTTCATTTACTTGCCCTTCCTTCCTTTACTTGCTCATCTTTCCTTCCTTCATTTACTTGCCCTTCATTCCTTTACTTGCTCATCTTTCCTTCCTTTATTTACTTGTGCTTCCTTCCTTGCTTCCTTCACCTTCTCTTCCTCGCTCTCTTCCTTTACTTGTCCTTCCTTCCTTCATTTACTTGCCCTTCCTTCCTTCCCTCCCTTCCTCTCTCCCTCCCTCCCTTCCCCTCTTTACTTGCTAATCTTTCCTTCCTTCATTTACTTGTCCTTCCTTCCTTGCTTCCTTCACCTTCTCTTCCTCCCTTCCTTCCTTTACTTGCCCTTCCTTTCTTCATATACCTTCCTTCCCTCACTCCCTCACTCCCTTCCTCCTTCCTTACACCTTTGCTTCTTGCTTTTTGTTCATCATTGTTCTCCAACAAACCATCACACCCCTCAGATAATAATAATTCTTAAATACTTTGACATTTGCAGTAGAAAGATATGAAAGTGTGAAAAACTTTACAGGACGTGAATTCGGCTGCGATAATATGGGAGAGTATTCCTTCCTGCTTGGTTGATGAGGTACGTTGTTCCATTCAGAGGCAACATCTGTCCGCCTGATTTCACACTCTGCTATGTTATGTTTTGGGAATATGGAAGGAAAAGAAACGTAGAAAAAAAAAGGAAGCAGTGGAACATTAACTTTACCGTTTTGTTCCTCCAGCTCATTGCCGATCTCTTGGCCCATTGTCTTCTGACGGCTGATGACGGCTGCTAGAGCATCCAGGCCTTGGTCCTGAGCTGAAAGAGAAGAGGGAAACAACCGTGGAACCGGAGGACGACGTGGAGGGAAAAAGCAACGCAGCAGACATGTGACTGGAAGGGAAAACACTTTAAGACTTCTGGAGGTGTCTAAGTTTGACATTTTCTCTACTAAAGGAGACCACAAGTTCACCAAAACCTCCTAGTGGTTATAAGTCACAGCTTCTTAAGCTAATCCACCGAAAGTCTGCAGACTGTAAACAAATCTACAGACTGGGAGTCTGCAGGGAAAACGTTTCTCAGTGATTTAAGCTTATTAAAGGCAAGAATGAGAAAAAAGGACAGAAAGTCGCCCATATAAGGATCCCATATGACCCAAGGATTTGATTTCATGATTAAAATTACATTTTACAGTAAATGAATTCACACATTTACTTCAAAAAGGAAAAGTCCAGTCAGCAAGGAATAATCAATGGATCATTTTTGTAGTGACTATTTGAACAAAACTAAAATAAAAAAATAAAAAAACTTAAGACCTAAAGTTGGTGAAAGCAAAAGGTGAATTGAATGCAAATGGCCACCTGATGCACAGTGGATTCTGGCTTAAAGGAATAGTACACCCAAAACATGATTAGCCTTCATTTTCTACTCACCCCCATGCTGAACAACACTCTGGAGTACTTTTTTGATATCTCAAATGCATCTGGAGATCTGGGAGGCTTCTTGCTGTCTGCTGACATTCAAATAATGGAGGTCTATGGCGCCCGAGGCAGAAAGGTCCATAAAAGTCCACAAAAAACGTGTCAATATTCCTCCATACTGCTCGTCCAATGTATTCCAAGTGTCCTGAGTGGGTAGCGTCCATAATTTACTCGAAACGAAGTCATTTAGAATGTTTTTAGAGCATAAACAGTAGTGTATAGGATTTCCTAAAAGCGCGTTCACGAGTCTACGGAAACCGCGGCAGACCAAACCAGATGAAAGTGCGCATTCAGCGTCTGCTCTTGATAATGCAAGCGTAGAAGAAGAAATGTGCTGTTTACCTGTGCAAAGAAAGAAACAACGAAAGAAAAATGTCTGAGGACTTCAGTGTTGAGGAAGAGCATGAGTTCTTTGCCGAGCTGAATGCGCACTTTCATCTGGTTTGGTCTGCCGCGGTTTCCGTAGGCTCGTGAACTAACAGGGGCGCGCTTTTAGGAAATCCTATACACTACTGTTTATGCTCTAAAAACATTCTAAATGACTTCGTTTCCAGTAAATTATGGACGCTACCCACTCAGGACACTTGGAATACATTGGACGAGCAGTATGGAGGAATATTGACACGTTTTTTGTGGACTTTTATGGACCTTTCTGCCTCGGGCGCCATAGACCTCCATTATTTGAATGTCAGCAGACAGCAAGAAGCCTCCCAGATCTCCAGATGCATTTGAGATATCAAAAAAGTACTCCAGAGTGTTGTTCAGCATGGGGGTGAGTAGAAAATGAAGGCTTATCATGTTTTGGGTGTACTATTCCTTTAAGCAGTCCAAAAAAATCATCCAGTTGTTTGCTTGCTTTATTTGTCCGTTCAGACAAACAGCCTGCAGGATTCACAGGATTCTTCTATTGCTCTCACTCTGATTCCTGCACCTGTTCTTTGATTGACTGACTGATTGACTGACTGGATGAAAAATGAAAACTGGTAAAAAACAAACCATATGACCACCCATGTGCATAATGAGCTACCTAACCCTGAAATCCCTCATCCTCCGTCAGCGCTCCGCTCCGCTGCGCTCCAGACCGGCTGCTCAAAGCAAAGCCTACAGCCTCCACTGTGGCTCCCGTCGCTCCGCTCTGAGATCCTTGGAGATGGTAGAGGGCAGCGCCAGATGATTAAATTCAAAGCAGCAAAATATGCGGAAATGATCCAGGATTTACGCGGATCATTAAAAATAATTACAATCCATTAATTTTTTTTTAAATTAAGGCCTTAATTGGCACTAAAATTAATTAAATATGTTTATCGAAGTATCTATAATTCTTTAATAAAAAATGTTTATAAAAACAATTTCAGATATATTATATCGTGATTAATTTGCGTAGAACTGATCATAAAGCCGTATGTTTGGAAAGGAAGCTCCAGGCGGAGAAAAAGCTAGAAAAAAATATATAGCCTATATATGTGTGTGTGGGTGTGTGTGTGTGTGTGGCCATGTCTTTAATACCTGGTGGGGACAATTTCCTAGGAATATGCTACATTTTGGGGACTCATAGGTACTTGTGGGGACCAACAACTGGTCCCCACAAGGAAAGTTTCTCTTCTTGGGGTGGGGGTTAGGTTTAGGACTAAGGTGTGAATTGAGTTTAGGTTAGGTTTAGGGATAGGTATGTGTCGGTAATGGTTAGGGTTAGGGCAAGGGTCACGGTTAGGCCATATAAATTAGTGGGAAATGAATGGAAGTCAATGGAAGGTCCCCACAAGGATATTGTGACACAACATGTGTGTGTGTGTGTGTGTTTACATACATACAGGAGTCATGGAACTGTGCTTACAGCTCCTTCATATTTCATGGACACTAATAACTTGTGTTCATGGTTCTTGTTGATGGCATTAAAATCATTTCTAATAGCATTAAAATAGCATTAAATTAGAGTCACTCACTCCTGTATGAACCCTGTGAGCTTAATTTAATATGACATGTTAAAAAAATCCCACCATCATCCAGCATATGTTCAGTTTCCGCCCAAATATTTTTTTGTTGTAGATTTTTATAACGGGGATAACTAGGATAATTCAAAACTGCTTTTTTTGAATGAACTTTGTTTGTTCTCTACTCCCAAACTCAGCATCTCTTTTCATTCCTGTAATAAGAAGTTTCTTTTGACTAAATTTGATTAAACTTTTAGTCCCTCGGTATAAAATAAATATTTTGATCGAGATGAGAAATCTGCTTCCTGGTTGGTGAATAACCAATAGTTTGCATCCAATCTTTTAAATAAACGGTGTTAGTTTTTTTGGAATATATAAGAATTATGCTATAAATTCTAGTCACCGATCTGTTGCTGCTATATTTTAATTTGACGAAACCGGGATTTCTCTATGTTCTTTTTCCTGTTTGGTGCGATTGCAATTGCGGATCTTGACCCAGTCAGACCAGAGCGGAGCTAAAAATAGCTCGGCTCTGTAATTTGTCGGTGACGGACGGAGAAGACGTACGTGGACGGAGACGTGCGGAGGAGTAGCGGTGGATGTGGAACAGCTCTCATTGATTTACATGGAAGACAAGCGCTCCGCACGACGTACGTCAGCGGAGCGGAGCGCTGACGGAGTATGTGGAATCTGGGGGTTACACCTCCCTATTTATACTGTTATTCTAAATAACGAATCTAAATAAATAATCCAAATTCCAAAATTTAACTGAAAAGGGAGAAATAGCTCCTACAATTTTCTTTACCTAAAACTAATACGGTGATTTAATGAATTTAGTGTTAATCAGTAAAAAAGCACATTCAAATGAAAATGACTCTTCAGCCGAGTCTCCTGACTTGTAAAAGCTCTCTATGAGTTCAGGACATTTTCTTTTCCACTCTATTTGTTTTCGATAATGAGATGAATCTTCATCCAAATAGCCAAATATTTCGTTAGAATGCAGATCTTTTTATATAACTCTGCATCTTATCAAACAAATCCAACTGTAAATTTAATGCCGGACTCAGCAAAATAATGCCTCACCTGAAGAAGAGGCGTTTTTGACACTTTCTCCCTCAAAGAAATGTTTTTAACTGCTGTTAAAGGTCGTCTTGTTGTTGCCCCTCTAGTTCACCTGTTGTTCATTTCATTAACACCAAAGCAGCTGAAACTGATTAACACCCCCCTCTGCTGCTGACCTGACCAAATCAATATCCCACAAGTTTAATTGATGCTTTATTCTGATTACAAAGTGTTCCTTTAGGTTTTTAGAGTTTCTATATATATATATATATATATATATATATATATATATATATATATATATATATATATATATATATATATATATATTAAAGTGCATACTGTTCAAGCTGAAACTGTGAATTTCATATAAATTATAAGTTGCTAAGCTGAGAATATGAATAATTCAATTTTAACCTGGAGAAATTGATAGCCGCACAAACTAAAATTTTTGCTGCACAAATGTAGCAAAGTTGATAGACATCAAATTTATTTATTTTTGCAAATGTGAGCAAAACCGCTGATGAACCCTGGAGAACATTTTTCTTTATATCTTTAGAACGATAGGAGCACAGATGAAAAGTTTTGCTGCACAAACATAGCCGAGGTGATTGTGTCAATTGTGTCTGATTTCGTAAAAGTGGGGGGGCTGGTTGACCTTTTGACCTTTACCTGTTCATTAATATCTTCAAAGCCAAAGCAGCACAAGCAACAATTTTTGCTGAACAAATGAGTTGAGTTAATTGGCACCCATTCCATTACATTTGAAGAAGGGGGGGCAACATTGCTTTATATCTTTAAATGTTGGCGGTACAAATGAAATGTTTTGCTGCATGAATGTTTCGCACCAATTTTATCTAATTTGAAGAAGGTGGGGGGGGGGGGGGGGGGGTGTAACCTATCTTAAATGCAGAGCGGTGAACTTGCAGCCCTGCTGGAGGAAATCGGCCCGAACGCGCCTTTAGCCAGTTCCATCATTTGACAAACTCATTTGACAGGAACAGTACAATTAAACATTGCAACCAAACAGGTGGCCGATGTCCAAGTACATAGGGCTTGTAGCCATGGGCTACATGGATTAAATATTAAACTTCATATTTCATCCATCCTGACGCTGCGAAGTTAAAATTACCTTCAATGATTCTCTGCTGCTGTTGTTTAATCTCCCCAAAGGACAGCCCCCTGGTCTCCTCTGACTCGTTGATGAGCCAAGGGTTAGCCGTGTTGCCTCCGCCTGCAGCAGCTCCTCCGCCGTCCATCAGCGTAGATCTGGGATTCATAGAGACGTCCATCTGAGTCATTTTAATTAAAAGTCTGTTTTATCCTGATGCTCGTGTGTTTTTCATCAATTTTACTGAGCTAATAGTTTGTAGCACCAACATTTGGTGCAGTTACTTCTGATCTTTTAAATCTTTCTTGGGTTGAAATCAGATCTAGACTTTGACTAGGCCATTCTAACCCAGAAGGTCTACGGTCACTGTGGTGCTGAAAGCTTCTAGCAGCTTTCCTTTCAGGATGGAGCTGTATCCGTGCTCTGATCAACTCAACTCCCACAGCAACAGGCTGCCACCACCATGCCTAACAGTGAGATCTAAACATCTAAAGGCACTTTCCAGTTCACCAGATCATCCAGTCAGATTGATTCACAGTTTTCTATCTAAGGAAAACCAGCTGATTGCATCGACTCATTGACTCTTCAGCAATCCCTCACACTAAGCATGCTGGTAGCGACAGTGGAGAGGAAAAACTCCCTTTGAACAGGAAGAAACCTCCAGCAGAACCAGGCTCAGTGTGAGCGGCCATCTGCTGAGGCCCACTGGGGTTCAAGGAGACAGAAGCAGACATAGAAAAAGAAGCATAGATACAAAAGGCAACTGTCAACCAGCTCCACAGGCGGCCCCGTCCAGGAAACACACAGCCAGGCAGACGAGCTCCGAGCCAGCTCCCATGTCAGAGGATGAAGAGAGCACATCCAGTTAGTCACAGTCAGAGAAACAGGACTACACTGGAAAACAGGCCAAGCTCCAACATCTAGAAACAAAGGTGTTGATGGCAGCAGCACAGCTGATATTTCTCTCCAGGATGGAGTCACAGCCAAACAGGAACAGACCAGATGAAGCTACTATGAGAAAAAGCAGAGAGAGCAGAACGTTAGAGATTGAACTAACAGATTCTGCAGAGTGGGAGAATAGAGATAGAATGAAGCAGAATGATGAAAAAGGGGTCCCTATGTCCTCCAGCAGTCTAAGCCTATAGCAGCAGAACTATAGAGATAGATCAGGATAACCTGAGCCACTCTAACTAGAAGCTTTATCAAAAAGGAAAGTTTTAAGCCTAGCCTTAAAAGTAGACAGGGTGTCTGCCTCACGGACTAAAACTGGTAGTTGGTTCCACAGGAGAGGAGCCTGATAACTAAAAGATCTGCCTCCCATTCTACTTTTAGAAATTCTAGGAACCACTAGTAAACCTGCAGATTGAGAGCGAAGTGCTCTGTTAGGAACATAAGGAACAATCAGATCTCTGATATCAGATGGAGCTTGGCCATTTAAGGCTTTATATGTGAGAATGAGGATTTACCCCATTTTTGTGTTTTTCTTGTATCTGTATCTTTGACGTGTTTATCAACCATATAATGGGCCCTGAATCACCCATCTGTACTTATGGGTTAGTTAGTTAGTTAGTTAGTTAGTTAGTTAGTTAGTTAGTTAGTTATGAAGAGATGCCATGTGGCTGAATTTTCCCGCTCTCTCTAATGGGTGAATTATTTATTTTGAAATCACTGAGGGTTTTTGTTACACTTGCAGAATATAAACAAAAAAAATAGTGTCCGATGTAAATATTCTGTCGAACATGTTTGAATACGAGCAGAATGAGTTTTTATCAACCTTGGCTATGAGGTTGTTTCTACGATTTCTTTCACAACCTTTGGGATTGATCTTCTTAGCGCTGCTTTGCAGGCTTTCATCTTCCTGCGGACCACGCACTCGATTACATAAAAGGCTTCCTAACAATGAGGAAACCAGGCTAAATTAGCTCAGCTAACTGTAATCATGTGGTGCCATGGCTTTCAGCTTGCCCACTGAGGCCCGACTTTAATGGCGATGTGCGGCGGGTAATCTGGACTGTAGGGAAGGCGTCAGGGCCGTTCCTGCTGTGTGGTCTGAGAGGACAGAAGTGTGGGAGGGGACGGATTAGACCACGCTTGAATGATCTAAGCTACTTTTGGTTGAAACGTTGAGTAGAATGAGCAAATTTCAGCCGACAGGAGAAGTTGAACTTTTACATTTCAAGCATCTCTAAGGGCGTCTCTTAAAATCTCATCCTTTCCTTTAGATCTACCTGTGCCGCTCTAACCTTTCCTGTCTTCGTTTGCTCAGGAAATGGTTGTAATTAGTTAAATCTCGCCTGTCCGTGTCGCTCACTCAGGATCTGGATGCTCACTGATGACAGTCGTCTCCTTTATGGCTGCCAAAAGATGTGCCTGACTGAATTTGTTTCTCTCCACAGACGGTTTAATTGGATCTTTACACAATAGGTGCTGGATTCGAGGAAGTGCCTGTCTGGCTCTTGGTCTAATAATAATCAAAGCTGTTAGAAAGACTTGCCTGAGCGTCTCCTCCGCTGCACCGATGAGATCAACCTCAGCTTCAAACCCTCAGAGTAACATAAACACTAAAAACATAATCCACAGAAAGAGGCTCGCTCGTGTGTTTACGACCTTCCAATGCTATAAGAAGAAGTTATACCTCTTAACATCGTTGGCTTTTCTAAATTAAAAACACAAACTTTAATAGATTTCATTTGGGTTTTATGTTATTGGCTGCAAATAGCATGTAACTTTACAGTTAAAGGGATATTATAAGGATTTCCACATTTTGCTTGGTTTAAAGAATCTGGGCGAGTCATGGGGAAGGTTTACTAGTGGTTCCTAGAATTTCTAAAAGTAGAATGGGAGGCAGATCTTTTAGTTATCAGGCTCCTCTCCTGTGGAACCAACTACCAGTTTTAGTCCGTGAGGCAGACACCCTGTCTACTTTTAAGGCTAGGCTTTAAACTTTCCTTTTTGATAAAGCTTCTAGTTAGAGTGGCTCAGGTTATCCTGATCTATCTCTATAGTTCTGCTGCTATAGGCTTAGACTGCTGGAGGACATAGGGACCCCTTTTTCATCATTCTGCTTCATTCTATCTCTATTCTCCCACTCTGCAGAATCTGTTAGTTCAATCTCTAACGTTCTGCTCTCTCTGCTTTTTCTCATAGTAGCTTCATCTGGTCTGTTCCTGTTTGGCTGTGACTCCATCCTGGAGAGAAATATCAGCTTTGCCTTTGTTTATATATGTTCAATATGGATGTTTTTCCAGTGTAGTCCTGTTTCTCTGACTGTGACTAACTGGATGTGCTCTCTTCATCCTCTGACATGGGAGCTGGCTCGGAGCTCGTCTGCCTGGCTGTGTGTTTCCTGGACGGGGCCGCCTGTGGAGCCGGTTGACAGTTGCCTTTTGTATCTATGCTTCTTTTTCTATATCTGCTTCTGTCTCCTTGAACCCCAGTGGGCCTCAGCAGATGGCCGCTCACACTGAGCCTGGTGCTGGTGGTTTCTTCCTGTTCAAAGGGAGTTTTTCCTCTCCACTGTCGCTACAAGCATGCTTAGTGTGAGGGATTGCTGAAGAGTCAATGAGTCGATGCAATCAGCTGGTTTTCCTTAGATAGAAAACTTTGAATCAATCTGACTGGATGATCTGGTGAACTGGAAAGTGACCTGAGATGACATGATGTGAATTGGAGCTATAGAAATAAACTGAATAGAATACGAATGGATCTGAGAGTGGAAGAAGCTATAATCCTAAAATCAAAATATGCTTCTGCTCATTAACTATGAACATTTCATCGGATATGCAGGATTATCTGAGGCGTCTCTATGTTAATACCTGGATGGTTCAGGCTCTGCGGCGTCTCGTTTGAAGGAGGCGTTGAGCCGCTTCTCTCTGGTTAGCAGCTCGTCGATCAGGTTCTGCCTCCTGTCGGCTTCAGACTGCATTCTGAGGAGAGGCAGTTAAGATTCCAACATCATCATCATCAGTCACTGTAAACTCAAAGGAATCTCCTGATCAAGATCAGAAACTGTTCTGTTCCATGGAGCTCTGCCGCCCTCTACAGGAGCATCATGGTTACTGCAGGCAGAACCAACCCTGGATGACAGTCATCTCAGTCTCATGACTTTTACAGCTCGTGACAAAAGGCAGGGAAATAAAAGGATACATGCGCCGAGATGAGGAGCTCCTCATCAGGCCCTCTTTGAGCTGAGCAATGTTCTGTTTGAGTTTCTGAAGGGACGCTCGCAACGTCATGTTAACCTGCAAAAGATTAAAAAAAGGCATCTGGGTGAACATGAGAGCCCTTTGCTCAACAGGAGGAAAAGAGGAGGGAAATGACACCTTTGCAGGGTTTCCCCCCGTTCTTTGCTGCCTGTTCCTCTCATGGATGTTCTCTGCTATCTCCTGAGCCAGGCGGCAAGTGGCGTCGTAGTTCTGCAACCTACAGGAGAGGTGGATGAAGAGAGGGGCACGATGAAGCAGCCACAGACGTCTTCATCATATCAGTTTATAAGAGTCTTTATAATAGCAGATAAATAGAGTTCACAAATTTTAAACCACAAAAAAAATTACAAGCTGTTGTAGATTCTCAGTCATCCCGGTCATAGTCGTCCAAAAAGTTAAAAAACATCCACTGGAATTTGTTTCCAAGTTTGAAGACGTTTCTCTTCCATCCAGGAAGCTTTTTCAATTCAAAATGTCAGAAATAGCGTTTAGTTCCAGGTTTTATACATTAGCAGAGAACAGAAGACCTCGCCTGTTCATCCAGACCAACAATTCCCTCTAATGACCCCCCTTTCAGAGACATAGACAGGTATGGGGCATTGCAGGCTAACAAAGAAGCCAAACGACCCCCATTCCAAAGGGGGGGACCCGTTCATCCGTTTCTATTTGCATGTTTTCTAAACTAAAACCAGGCTTTGTTGGGCTGCTGGATAAAAAAATCAGATTAATCGATTATTGAAATAACCCTCAACTCATTTAGCAATCGATTAATCATTAAATAGAGGATAGAGACTGTAAAACATGCCTTTAACTGACAGAGCGACCCACCTAGAGCAGGAATTAGACCTAGATTGCAAATATATATATATATATATATATATATATGTGTTTAAAATAATATATATATATAATTTATGTCTACAGGCGAGAGGCATAAACAGCTGGACAGGTTGCCAGGGCAACACAGAGACATACAAGTCAAGCAACCATCCACTCACTCACACCTAAAGAGAATTTAGAGAAGCCAATTAACCTAACAGTCATGTTTTTGGACTGTGGGAGGAAGCCGGAGTACCTGGAGAGAACCCACACATGCTCAGGGAGAACATGCAGACTACATGCAGAAAGACCCTGGGCTGGGAATTGAACCCAGAACCTTTTTGCTGCAAGGCAGCAGTGCTACCCACTGCACCACCGAGCAGCCAAAACCTTATTTTCACTTTTGCAAAAAGTCTTCTTTAAGGAACCTTTGACTAGCCAATTATTTTCAATTAATCAATCAAAGTATTTCTTTATTGTCAACTCCAATTTACATTGTCATCGATAATTCAGTTTCAGTACAAACTGTTCATCACATAACGATTTACTGAGGCCATGCGTGCCACAGAACGCTGCCTTTGGCGCGTTCTTACGGCGGCCAACATGAGGCGGTTCCCTATAGTGCTGCCGTTAATCGATTGATTGACAAAAATAATCAGCAGATTAATCGATTTTCAAAATAATCGTTAGTTGCGACAATTATTTTTTCGTCCAAACCTAGACCTTAATTGGAATTAATTGGGATTTTAACGAGCTGTGAGGAAATGAAGGTGAGCGAACCCCAATACACTGTAAAGATGGAGCAAAAGATCAATAAAATCAATAGAACCGGTCTGACGACATGAAATAGGCATGAAGATCTAAAAAGATTACACATCCTGCGCCAATCACTAATAAATATCGACAATGCATGAAAAACCAATTTTGTTCTAAAAATGTTACTGAGTTTTTCCTAAAGCTTTGGGAGCCCAGTGAACCACAGAGACAAATATGGAAAACCTAGAGCAGCGGAGAAGCTTCTCGGGACGGCTGCACTACTAAAATAATGTAGGGCTGAAACAATTAAGCAGATTAATCGATTATTGAAGTAATCCTTGACTAATTTAGTAATCTATTCATTAACTGGAGTATAGAGACAGTAAAACACGCCTTTAGCTGAAAGAGCGACTTACTTGGAGCAGGAATTATACCAAGATAGTAAACCAAGAATGTGTTAATATTTTACATTTATGATAAAAAAAAAATCTTTTCTGTCAATCTCCTCATGTGGAAAAGTTTTCTGTATTCGTTCACATTGGCCTGTTTTCCAGTGTAGTCCTGTTTCTCTGACTGTGACTAACTGGATGTGCTCTCTTCATCCTCTGACATGGGAGCTGGCTCGGAGCTCGTCTGCCTGGCTGTGTGTCTCCTGGACGGGGCCGCCTGTGGAGCTGGTTGACAGTTGCCTTTTGTATCTATGCTTCTTTTTCTATGTCTGTTTCTGTCTCCTTGAACCCCAGTGGGCCTCAGCAGATGGCCGCTCACACTGAGCCTGGTTCTGCTGGAGGTTTCTTCCTGTTCAAAGGGAGTTTTTCCTCTCTACTGTCGCTACAAGCATGCTTAGTGTGAGGGATTGCTGAAGAGTCAATGAGTCGATGCAATCAGCTGGTTTTCCTTAGATAGAAAACTTTGAATCAATCTGACTGGTTGATCTGGTGAACTGGAAAGTGACCTAAGATGACATGATGTGAATTGGAGCTATAGAAATAAACTGAATAGAAATGAAAAGATCAGAGTTACAGAGCAGTACATTTTTTGGTAATAAGCACCAAAACGTTCAACATGGTTTTTAGAACAGGCCCATATGTACTGATCTGCATCAGAAAGCAGCCAGTTGAAGGAAAATGAGCCATTTTTAGGCTGGTTGTTGTTCCGGACATGCGCAGTCCTGTCTGACAGCTAGTGACAAATATTAGAGTTTCCATCACTTTAAATACAGCCACAATGATTGATGGATGAAGAAACATAAACAGATCCCTTTGGCTAACTTTGGTGACTAACTAGCAGCTACGGAAGCCGAATGGGTCCAAAAACAGAAAGAACCGGCCTGACGTAAAAAAGAGAAATATTTGTGAAGGTTTTTTGTATTAGAAGCTAAAGTCGCTCACCAGGGGTCCTGAGACATCTTCTAAAAGTTAACCACGATCCGAAATAACACACTTTCAGGCCGAGGAGTAATCACTGGCAATCCGTTCCTTGTTTGGGTATGACGTCACTACGGCGAACGCCGAGGACCTTCTTCTTCTTGTTGGATTTATTGGCGGTTGGCAACAAACCTTTAGTTGGATTACCGCCACCTACTGGTATGGAGTGTAGTTCGTGAAGCGCTATCTGCTAATAAACATACACTGCAAAAAGAATCTAGAAATAGGTAAATATTTCTTAAATTAAATGTATTTACCATTAATTTGAGCAGGTAAATAAGATGACCTGCCAATGGAATGAGTATTTTTACTCTTAAAATAAGATAATTAGATAATATGCACTTGAAATAAGACAAATCAATTGTGCTTTCTTATTTTAAGTGTAAATTGTTTTGTTCCTTTGGCAAAATGTCTCTTTTACCTCCTCATTTTAGGAAAAATGCTCTTATTTTAAGAAAAAATTGCTTATCTAGATTTCAATTTTTTCCAGTGTATATATAAATTCTAAGAAAACAAAACAAAACAAAACCAAAGCTGGCTATATATATATATATATATATATATATATATATATATATATACATATACTTCCATACACAGACAAATACACATATTTATACATAACTTTTTATTCTACCGGTCTATATCATAAACACATTCACCCTCTATAATCAAATTTTATGAAATTATTTAGTTTTCTTTAAAAATCGAATAATTATTTGTATATGTTTTCTCCCTAAATTCTTCCTCAAAATATCTAATAAATTTATATTTTCTTTACTACATTCAAAGTCTCTCCTCATATCTTCTCTCTCTTTCATATTTATAACATTCCAGTATAAAATGTTCTATTTTTTCACATTTTCCAGAAGTTTGCTTTTGAATTTTAAAAAGTGTTTAATTAAGTCCTGTTTGCTTATATCTTAACCTCGTTTTCTCTCTCTTGTCCTTTCTATATCGTCTTCCATTTCTTCTTTTTCCTACTTTCTTCTGAATTTTATAAAACAATCTTCCTGTTTTTTCTTCATCCCACCTTTTCTTTTTGCCATTTTTCCATCAGTTTTTCTTTAAAAAAAACTCTTTCCCTCCCATTTACTTGTTTTAACTGTAAAACTACCAGGATTTTAAATTTCCCTGAGGACCTTTCTTCTTCTTCATTTTAATGGCGGTTGGCAAACAATTATTTGGTGCATTACGTCCACTGTATTTTAAATACATTAATCTACGGAAGCATATTGCATTCACCAAAGAAAAAAAAAATCTGCTTATCTCATAATTCAAGATACTGATCTCGTAATTATAAGATAAACCGTCTGATTTTATTTTTACTTTGGTGCAATACGCTGATTTAATGTTAATCTGATTTAATGTTTTTATTTATTTTGTTGCCAAAGATCTAAAGACACATTTATTTCCCTCAAAAAAAAAACAACAAGTGGCTACCAAAGCAGAAATCTCAGAAAATATAAAACGAAACTTTAATTAATCTCAGAAATATACAAATTAAAGAGGTGAAAATTATGTAATGTTTTATATGTGACTTTTACAAGCAGCAATTTTGTTATTAAAAGATGTAATTACAATAATTCTTTGCTTGTAATGACCCTTAGTAAAGCATGTTAACATCATAATATAACAATGGGCTTGATCTTACGGAAGAGGTTTAGGGCCATGGATTTTTTTAATTTTATTTAGTTTAATTTGGAAAAAAGTCAGAATTCTGACTTTAATTTCAGAATTCTGACTTTAATCTCAGAATTTTGGATCTTAATCTTATGGAAAGGGACTAGGGTCGCTCAAAAAAAAAATAAAAAAGTGAACTGATTTTTAAATATTATTTCAGTTTAATATGGGAAAAAATTCTGAGATTAAAGTCAGAATTCTGACTTTAATCTCAGAATTGTGGATCTTAATGTAGATGGGCTCCATGAAGGCAGAGATGTGGAGCACTCAGCTTCCCTGATAAAGATGTGAGTAGTTTGGGAGAAACAGGAACACATTGGTGGAAAATTACAGAATTAGGCAACTTTTTCCTTCCCTGAGGGTCCCTGGTGATGCTATTTCATTAAATGATTAAAACAAGAGAGCAAGTCTCTAAAACAGACATGGCTAGGCTTGATGCTAACATGTTTTATATTAGAATTCAGTCAGAATTCTGACTTTTTTCCCATATTAAACTGAACTAATATTTAAAAATCAGATAACCTTTTTTTTTTCCAGTGGCCCTAATCCTCTTCTGAATGATTTAACTCTCTGCTTGTAGTTTTCCGTTAGAGTTGGGATTTCCCAGGCCTGATGTGCAGCTGTGGCAGAAACTCTGCTTTCACAGACAGATGAAGCTTTCAGAAAGATGAAAACGTCTTTGTCCCAAAGTTTTAACAGTTTTTGCTGTTATTTATTGTATGTTAAAGGGGGAGTTTATAAGAACACTTCAATCAAAGTCATATGATACCAGAATAAAGATTACTGTTCATGGTTACAGAATTATTTCATCTGAAATGTTGTGAAACTTCCAGAAATTGAACTTTAAGCTGACTTTGTGTTTTCTTGTTGAGATTTTTTTGCAGCTTTTTTACCCAATTTTCTGTCTAAAAATGAAATTGAAAGGATGAAAAGATTAAGCGGACTTTTTTGCCACACATATTTAACCCTTTATAGGACGCTCAGTGAAATCCTTTGAAAATGAACATATCAATCCAATAGTTTTATTGGAATCCAGGACAAGACCTCATTACCTTTATAACATTCAAACAATCTGGATATTTTGATGGCAAAATTTAATGTGAATGTAAGAACAAGAAACGCCATCTTGCCCGAATATATGAAGAAAAATAACAAAAGTGCTTCTAGAAGAAATTCATGAAAAACACTTTTTTTGGTCCAACTTAACCTTAGAGGCAATAATGTTGACACTGGCACTGACATTTTTTAGTTTATAAACCTAAAATAATTGTTAACTAGGTTTATTAACTTTTTAACTTTACTTTTTAACTTTTCAATTAGCTTTTTACCTTTTTTTCTTAACTTGTTAACTTTTTTTTCAGCTTAATTTCCAGTAGGTAATCTATCATTCAAGGGCTAATCTAATTGGTCAAATGCCAAAATCAGATGTGCAGCCATGTAGCAGGATCTTTGCTGAATGGCTGGATATAGATCTTTTGCATCTAGACCTCCCTTAGGGATGGGGGGACTCCTTTTGTAAGGGGCATGCAGGTGATGCAGCCTTCTCTTACTGTATACCTGTCAGGGTTCTGCCCTCAGCTTGGGTTTATTTTTTTTTATCACCGTCTTTTTATTGAGTTTTCCTTTTATACATACAGTTTGTAAATAAAAAAATATATATAATTTGTTGGGATCTGGAGGTTTGTCCACTTTCTCCACCAGAGGGCGCACGAGATCTCCTGGAGCATGAGCCGACCGCACCACCTGTCTCTCATCTGCTCATCAGGAGATCCGTACTTAAGGAGGCGGAGGGCTTCACTCCAGTGCCAGAGTGTTTGCCAGTAACGTTTAGCAAGGCTGAGCCAACCAGCCTGTCTGTGAACTCTGACTTTCTGTGAACCAAACCTGATCCCGTTTTTCTCCTCTCTGCCTCCCAGGTTGATCCTGCCTGAATACCTGAAACTCTGGAGAGCAGCCTCAGTCAAGTATCTGCCTGCCCGCTCTCAGAAGATTACTGGAAGGAAAACTCAATCAGTGATCTGCCTGCACTCAGTAAGCTCTGCCTCCGCTTCTGCCCTCAGCCTGCCGACAACCTCTGGACCCTCAAGGTTCCCCCCCTCTGCAGCTCTGCTCCATTTCCGAACAGGTACAGGCCTGAACACTCACAACCAGCAAAAGACCTGGACCTCCACTAATCTCTCTGTCCTCCTCAGCAGTGAACCCACTCGTGATCAGTCAAGCCCCCTCTTGGATCTGAACATACTGTGTACATTTATTATTAATAAATCTTTGAACTTTTTCATCTGCCTCTGAGTGTTCTGCATGTGGGTTAGACACATTAATCCGAACATGACATAATTGTCCAACAAAGATAGATATAGAAACACATACAGTAAAAACTTTATTTGTAAAAAGTTTATTTGTGTTATCTTTCTTTGTAGTTTATTTCTACCAGTGCTGAGTTCTTTAATTATCCTCTGTTGCCCCCTTGTGCTTGTTTTTTCCCCTTTCCCATTGGCTTCCTCCCGGTTGGTCCTGCTCACACCTGCTCCCAATCTGCTCGTTAGTCCTGCCTTTGTTCATCCATCCACCCATTTTCCGACACGCTTAATCCCAACTGGGGTCGCGAGGGGTGCTGGTGCCTATCACCAGCTGTCTACGGGTGAGAGGAGGGGTCCACCCTGGACAGAGAGGCGGGGTCCACCGTGGACAGAGAAGCGGGGTCCACTGTGGACAGAGAGGCGGGGTCCACCCTGGACAGAGAGGCGGGGTCCACTGTGGACAGAGAGGCGGGGTCCACCCTGGACAGAGAGGCGGGGTCCACCGTGGACAGAGAGGCGGGGTCCACCGTGGACAGAGAGGCGGGGTCCACCCTGGACAGAGAGGCGGGGTCCACCCTGGACAGAGAGGCGGGGTCCACCCTGGACAGAGAGGCGGGGTCCACCGTGGACAGAGAGGTCGGGGTCCACCGTGCACAGAGAGGTCGGGGTCCACCCTGGACAGAGAGGCGGGGTCCACCCTGGACAGAGAGGCCTGCGGGGTCCACCGTGGACAGAGAGGTCGGGGTCCACCCTGGACAGAGAGGTGGGGTCCACCCTGGACAGAGAGGTCGGGGTCCACCCTGGACAGAGAGGTCGGGGTCCACCCTGGACAGAGAGGCGGGGTCCACCGTGGACAGAGAGGCTGTTGCTTGTTTGGGTATGACGTCACTACGGCGAACGCCTAGGACCTTCTTCTTCTTCTTGTTGGATTTATTGGCGGTTGGCAACAAACCTTTAGTAGGATTACCGCCTCCTACTGGTTTGGAGTGTGGACAGGTGGCCAGTTCAGTCAGCCACATATACTCTCACTGTGCATTTCCTCAGCGCTGTTTCCTCGTCTTTCCTCGGCTCCTTGTGCTTGTTTTCCCCTGATGTCTCCACGGTTCTGGTTTGTTTCACATTTCTAAGTTGGATTTTTGGATTCCTGCCTCTGTTGCCTTTGAACACACTAAAACTACGAGAACTGACCTTCTGCATTTGGGTCCTCAGACTGCCACTCAACCTCATACCTGTACGGCAAAGCATCGTAATAACAGCGCAGATGTCAACTTTCATTTCCAGACTTTCGTATTTTGTCCTTAGACAGGATTTATCTTAGAGGAGCATTATAATTCATAAAAA
Source organism: Cyprinodon diabolis (assembly GCA_030533445.1). NCBI lineage: Eukaryota > Metazoa > Chordata > Actinopteri > Cyprinodontiformes > Cyprinodontidae > Cyprinodon > Cyprinodon diabolis. The sequence goes on from CM060066.1 coordinate 2,468,879, forward strand.
TAATGCATCTGAATTGTTTCATAATTTATGAAAATAGGGTTATTTTTTTTCATTTGCAGCACTTATATCTACGGGAAACATATTCCAGGACATTACAGCTTCTTTCTTTTTTATGTTTTTTTTTTTGTACTATATACACTCTGATCTAAAGTCTTACTCAAAAAAAAAAAATCAGCAATTCAAATAATAAAGGATGACATAATCAAGAGATGAACGATATCACTTGAATATATAGTTTTATTTAAAACAAAGATGTTAAATAATTAAGAAGTAGTTCATGATGGATCTTAGAACCGAATGTTTCCCTGAGGACTGAAAACATAAATCTATTCCTCTTAAACTGGGTGAACTGGGTGACTTGACTTGAACTCTGTCTGCCTGTTTAAACTTTATTTTTCTTCTTGAGCTGATAGAACAGCAAAGATGAGCGTAAATGTAGGTTCCACTACATAAACTGCCAACGTGTGAGTTAAGGGGTAGTAGATGGTTCATATCTAAACAAACCTTGTGTTCGACTGAAACACCTAAGTGTTTTGCAGAACAACAAACCCTGGAACGTCGGAGATCTTCTTGGAAAACACCGATTTGACATTTTCATTCCAAAGATGAGGCAAAATTCACAGAAAATTTTATATCTTCCAAGTCTACCCCTGTTGTGTCTAGACATTTAACTTCAAGCAGCGTCTTGTTTCAAAAACATGTTCCTTTTTTTCAGCAATACCTTCATTAATTTCCACAAGTTGGAAAACCCAACATAGGAAAACCAAGACGCTTTAAATCCAACCATTTAGCTGATTAAACACGCTGCAGGTTCCCACCAAATACTGTCTTATATATGGTAATAAAACAATCCAGGAATTGGAGAACAAGCTATAATGTTAATTAAATCTTCAATTTAACAGAGAGAAATATAATATCACACAGAGATAATCAGAACAAAACACTCAATCCTGATTCCAAACATTATTTTCAAGTATAAAAGGTTAATTAAACCAATTTGACCAACTGTTAAAAGTAAAATTAACCTAGTTTTATGAAAAACGGGATCAATCTCCAGCCAGATCTAGACTGTATTATATCTAAATTTACTCCAAGGGAGCAACACCAGCTGATTCAGGAGGCAACAAAAGCACCCAGAACAACATTAAAAGCTCCACAGACCTGACCTGCCTCATTTAGAGTCAGAGTTCACCATTTAACAATTTAAGAGAAACAGGACTACACTGGAAAACAGGCCAAACTCCAACATCTAGAAACAAAGGTGTTGATGGCAGCAGCACAGCTGATATTTCTCTCCAGGATGGAGTCACAGCCAAACAGGAACAGACCAGTTGAAGCTACTATGAGAAAAAGCAGAGAGAGCAGAACGTTAGAGATTGAACTAACAGATTCTGCAGAGTGGGAGAATAGAGATAGAATGAAGCAGAAAGGAAAGTTTTAAGCCTAGCCTTAAAAGTAGACAGAGTGTCTGCCTCACGGACTAAAACTGGTAGTTGGTTCCACAGGAGAGGAGCCTGATAACTAAAAGATCTGCCTCCCACTCTACTTTTGAGATATGATCTCTCTAATTTTCATCAGAACTATGGCTGCAGCATTTTGGATCAGCTGAAGGCTTTTAACTAGGGATGCACGATATAATCGGCCCCCTATCGGTATCGGCCTTAAAACTGAATATCGGAAATCGGCTACCCCACCGATAGTTAACCCGATATTTGATCAGCTTCTGAGTTTCTAAAGTCTAAAAAAAAAATAATACTACTTCTTGTTCTTCCTCAAAAACTTCGTTTTTACAGACTTAAAAACTTCTAAAGACGAGGGAAAAAATATTGATACATTAAAATATCCCAATATCTTCATATGCTGATATATTGCCATTTAAAAACACCATATCAATCTCTTTTACTAATGAAATATTGCTATATGTCATCGTTATGCTACGAAATCCCCCGAAAATTCACAAAATGTTGCCATATTTTTATATGTTGATATATTGACGCGGTATCGATCTATTTTACTAACAAAATCTCACAAGAATTTGCAAAATATCACGAGAGTTTGTAACAGAACGACGAAATTTCACGCGATTTTGAAAGTAAAATAGATCGATACCGCGTTTTTAAAAATCTATTTGATATCAGCATATGAAAATATATTTGAGTTTATTATTTTTCAAAGTGTCAGACATGGATAACAAAACTGCTATTTTCAATGACGACTTATTTTTGTCCAGCTTTAACATCGGTATCGATATCGGTTATCGGCTACATGAGGTTTAAAATATCGGCATATCGGATATCGGCCAAAATCCCAATATCGTGCATCCCTACTTTTAACTACAGCTAGTGGACTTCCTGGTATTAAAGAATTACAATAGTCCAGTCTTGAAGTAACAAGGCTCATTTACTCAAGTCAAATTCCCCTCTTCTGTCTTTATTCATCATCTTTAGTTATGTTCTGAGGAAAGGGGGCTGGTTAGGATCAAAATAGTGACCTATGTTGACCTGAGTCACAATAAAATCCACCAAATTTAACCATCTCGCTTATGAGACCTATTTTCCTTTTAAGAATGTAGATTCCTATCAACTTAACCCCTTTACAGGAGAACAGAATACCTCGCCTATTCAGCCAGGCCAACTATTCCCTCTAACGCCCCCCCTTTCAGAGACATAGACAGGTATGGGGCATTGCAGGCTAACAAAGAAGCCAAATGACCCCCATTCCAAAGGGGGGGACCCGTTCATCCGTTTCTATTTGCATGTTTTCTAAACTAAAACCAGGCTTTGTTGGGCTGCTGGATAAAACCTGGAACTAAACGCTATTTCTGACATTTTGGATTGAAAAATCTTCCTGGATGGAAGAGAAACGTCTTCAAACTTGAAAACAAAGTCCAGTGGATTGTTTTTTTTATTGTTTGTTTGTTTTTTTAAATGGTAAATGGCATGTACTTATATAGCGCCTTTTTTCAAGTTAGGAGACTTGACCAAAGCGCTTTACACTGCATTCATTCACCCATTCACACTCACACTCACACACTGATGGTGGCAAGCTACATTGTAGCCACAGCTGCCCAGGGGCTCACTGACAGAAGCGAGGCTGCCGTACACTGGCGCCACCGGGCCCTCTGACCACCGAGTGTCTTGCCCAAGGACACAACGACACTGAAAGTCGGAGCTGGGGCTTGAACTGTCAATCCTTCGATTTCAGGGCAAACTCCTACCTCCAACGCCACTGTCGCCCTTTTTTTTTTTAGAATTAATTCATAATCTTTAGAGCAGGCATACCCAAAGTCTTCCTGGAAGACAACTGTCCTGCAGGTTTTAGAGGTTTCCTGCTCCAGCACATCTGATTTTCATTGATAGTTGATTAAAAGGCTGAACTGCAACCATCTGAATCAGCTGTGCTGAAGCTGAGAAACCTCTAAAACCTGCAGGACAGCGGCCCTCCGGGTCCAACTTTGCGGATGTCTGCTGGAGAGTAAAAAAACTTGAGATATGTCTGTTCTTAGCCTCCCAGGCTCCAAACGAAGGTCATGAGAGAGAAGAATGAGTCACACAGCCTCCTTCATGCAGCAGAGGACTGCTGTTTTGAGGAGATGCATCTGGCCAGTGAAAGATAGATTAACCTAACAGGGAACGGCCTTGATGAACTGAAATTGTTTTTCCTCCAAATGTTCAAGTGTGAGAAAGTTCTTTATGTAGTGGTGGGATAGTTCCAGGTGAGAGTGTGTGTTGGGAATTGTATAAATGTATGTACTGAGCTTTGCCCAGTCAGAGCTCTACGTCTCCGTCTGAGGGCGTTAAATACATTTGAACATTCTCAGTCTCAGCTTCCGCATCAACTTCACACTGCCTTAAAAGATTGTATTTTTTATTTACTCAGATTATTTTAGTTTAAGTGCAACAGAAAAAATAGGGCAAATCTGGTAAAAAACATAATTTCAAGGCATTAGACATGTAGAACAATTTCTCTATTTTATTTGTTGTTTTTCCTTTTGTTGGGATCTGGAGATTCTCCACCTTCTCCAGCAGAGTGCGCTGTGGATCCTCCTGGGCTGGAGCCCGCCAGCTCAGCTGACGCTCATCAGCTCATCAGGAGAACGGCCTTCATAAGCAGCTGCCAAACCTTGCTTCAACGCCGCAGTGTTAGCCAAGTTTGGTTAGCGAACCTGAACCTCTGAATTTACTGAAAGTTATCTTCCTAGAGAAACTTTAACCTAATTGCCTCTGTCTTCTCGCTCCTAGGAAAACCAGTCTCTCGAGAGAAGCTCTGGATGAGCTTAACCTGAATCTGCCTGCCTGCCCTAGAGAGCCAAACCTGAAGACTACTTTCTGGAATCCACCTGCTGCTCTTAGGAAAGAGCTGATCACTCCAACCAAGCCATCACTGGAAGTCAGATGTAAGACGCTGCTGCTGCCTAAGCACTCTGCTGAACCAACTGTCTCTGATCCCAACTGGTTCCCTCTCTCTGAACAAACCTGGACCTCTTCAAGGTATCCACTGAAATATCTGAGAATCCATTTAACTTATCTGTATACCCAGCTAACCAACTATCCGTCTCTGCAGACGCCAGAGAATCCTGCCCGGACCTGAACCTGAATCTTGTCTTGTTTGTGTGAAAACTAAATAAACTCTGTTAAACTTTTTACCAAGTCTCAGTGGTGTTCTGCATGTGGGTTTATCTCTAAAACCGATCATGACACCTTTTTAATTTAGTCTGCAGTGCTGCAAAGAACATTAACCTCAATAATTCCTTGATATGATCTCCTCAAAAGGAGACCTTTCCAGAGGCAAAACAAAAATGGAAATTGTCTAATCAAATTAAGTTCCTTGCAAAAACAAAAACAAAAAGTATGCAGAACAGACAGTACAGGTTGATTATATTTTTGCAGGATATTAACGGCTAAAGCAAAGTTTTGTCTTCAGAATACTTGATCCATAAAGAAAGCCTCTATTTTTTGTCATTTTCCAGACATTTTGACATCTCACTTTTTCGTCTCTATGGAAAGATGCTGGCGCCGCGGCTACAGTTCTCAGAAACAAACCCTGCGTTCACAGAGTGAAAACAGGAAAATCACTGGAACCTTTCCCTTTCAAGACGTGCTTCACAACAAACAAACTGCAGCTTACTCTGATGACCTCAGCCCTGGAGTTGATATAAAGCCCTGATCCTCTGACGGTCCACATGCTGAGAAGAGACGCTGCATTCTGAGAGGCTTTTTTTACCCCCCGGATTGAGATGATTCAAGTTTCAAGAACACCAGTTTTCCAACTTTGGGAACATGAATATGATTTCTTACGCTTCTCCTGAGCAAGACCTGAGCTCCATGTCGACGGGCAGGAGACCGAGATCTCATTCATATAACAACCCAGACGACAGTGAGAACTTTGGTTTGCAAACACAGCTCAGCATTGCAAGACCTCGATCCAGGTACGTTTCTATCCTTATTTTCAGGACATTTGGACTTCAGTCTTCTAATCAGGGGGGGATTTACCATTAGGCAATACTAGGCAGTTGCCTAGGGCCCCAAGTTCCTGGGGCCCCCCATTTATTTGCACATTAATTATATTTTTGATTTTTTTTTTTAAATAGCTAAAATGCCATCAGTCCATTTGCTGCACATGTTCAGAAAGGTCCAAACAGACAGCAGCAAACCATTTGAAAACAAACCATGCAAAGAGCAGTGTTGCCAACTTAGCGCTTTAGTCGCTATATTTAGCCACTTTTCAGACCCCTCTAGCACTTTGATTTCTAAAAAGCTCCTAGCGCCAAATCTAGAGACTTTTTTCTGCTACTGGAGACTTTGGAGACAACATCTAAAAGCAGCGAACTCTGCTCTCCAGAGCAAGTAGATTGGTAACCCCGCCTCCTGCTCTCCTCTATCTTGTCTGCTGTCATGATTCATGCAGCTATTATTTCATCCAAATGAAAAATGGAGAACAGATAAGCAGATCATGGCTTGTCTACAGTGAAAAGAAGGACTGGGTTATTTACTTTGGCCTTTTTGGAAACACAGGAAGGAGCAATCAGCTAAGTGAGCTTAGTGCTTGGAAAAAATCTTTCATTCCTTTAGAGACAGCATGAAAAGTCAGCTGAGTACAAAACATAGAGAGGAAAAGAAGAAGAAAAGGGACAAGAAGAGAGGGACACAACCTAGAACAGATCATGGATGTCTATTCTATTAACATTTCTCTATCTGGAGAATGGGGATGTTTATGTGCTGTCTTCTCCATTCAGAGGGGCCCCTGCCTGTCTTTGCCTAGGGCCCCAAATTTCCTAAATCCGCCCCTACTTCTAATATTTCTTTAGATTGCTGTTGTCTGTTTTCGCAGTCGAGTTGCTACACGACTAATGACCAATGTACTGTAACCCACTGAGTAACATTTAACCAAAACCTTCTCCTTTAGGTCATTTTACAGTTATGAGACATCAGAGCTGTACTCCGAGTTCGAGACAGGAAACTTCTCACGTTCCTCCCCACTCAGGCAGAGAGCAAGCTCGCAGTTAAGACATCAAATGTCCAAAAAGGAGAATAAAGATGAGAAACACTCCGTTCCGGTTCCCATCAATCCAAAGAAGTCTAAACCAGTTAAGCTGTCGAGAGAGATCAGTGGTACGGAACCAGTGCTTTATTGGAGGACAATAAATGCTCTAAGGCAGGGGTGGGCAATTCCACTTCTTGGGGGCCGGTATCCTGCAACTTTTAGATTCATCCTTGGTCCAACACGCCTGAATTAAACGAGTTACCTCCTCAGCATGCAGTCAGTTCCTCCAGATTCCTCTCAATCATCTAATTACTTGATTCAGGTGTGTTGCACCAACGGCACATCTATAAGTTGCAGGATACTGGCCATCAGAAACTGGAGTCGCCCACCCCTGCTCTAAGCTGTGAGGGGAAAAAACTAATTAGAATGTGGTTCCTTCATTTAGGGAGTAAAGCCAGACGGGTGTCCATGATAACCATCTCTGAGTCGGACAACTGGGAAATTTGCTCCAGCTCCGGTATGAAGTACGGCCAGTTTGTGGACTGGGAGAAGATTGATCCAGAGCCTGCGAAGAAATACCAGCAGATCCTGAAGAGCAGCCATCAGCAGCTGAAAACCATGGGCCGAGAGGGATTCTGGGCCGTGCCGCATACCCTGAGAGCCAAAGCTTACTATCATATCATCCACAACATCAACTCCAGGTGAACATCTACGCTGTTGTCAGACTTTCCATTGAAATGGATCTACCATCTGTTTCATAAACTAACCATGCAGCTTTATCTGTTGCAGGGCTGTTACTCCAGACAGAGATGTTTACTACAATCTGGCCAAGAAGCTTTTTGGGGAACAGAAAGTTAGCACTCACCCAGACCCGGAGTACATGGAGGATGGGGAAATACCGAGGTAATTTAATGCCCCCCCCCTCAACTGGAACACTTTTAAGAAGTTCCTGCACCTTGTGGTAGGAAGGTTAAGATTTCTCTTGTTTTATATACTTACTTATGCTATTTATCCAGTGAAAAATGTTTTTACTCAGTTTGTTTCACCTGCAAGGCTGAGAAAATGTCTGAGTGAGGGGTGGTCTTTAAGGTGGCCCTGAGGTGCAAACTGCAACTACAAATCTAAAAGCGCAACTACATTAAGGAAATCGCAATTACATTAACCTACCGGAAAAGGTAGGTACCAGTGGGAAACATGACACATTCTGATTGGACGACGGCGCCGTTTGACCCTTGAACAGGAAGTCATTTTGCCTGCTGCGGCTTTTGAAAACATGGATATTGTCGTCGCCCCAAACATAGCTGCCGTTATCCAGGAATATTTTGAATCAGGACATACGTACGAGGTGATACTGGATATGCTCAAGTCTAATCACGAAATTTCAGTTAGTTTGCGTACACTGAAGACACACTTAAAAGAAGCTGGACTGTTCAGACGACGCAACTTCCGGTTCAAGGGTCAAACGGTGCCGTCGTCCAATCAGCGATGTCTCATGTTTCCCACTGGTACCTACCTTTTCCGGTAGGTTAATGTAGTTTTGTTTTCCTTAATGTAGTTGCGCTTAGATTTGAAGTTGCAGTTTGCACTTCAGGGCCACCGCAGGTCTTAGACAAAACATACTTATTCCCACGACAGGCCAAATTGTTACTCAAGGGTTAAAGTGTGTAATAAACCTTCACAGTTTTTGCATCAACATAAGTAAGGGAGACAAACTCTGTCTAGTCAGAACAGGGCTGATTACAGAGCAGGAAGATGAACTGTTCTCTCTTTACAAAGATATGAAGATTCAATTCAATTCAATTCAGTTTATTTATATAGCGCCAAATTCACAACACATGTCATCTCAAGGCACTTTACAGTTCAACCAGATCATACAGTCAAATTGATACAAAGTTTTCTATCTAAGGAAAACCAGTTGATTGCATCGACTCATTGACTCAAATACAATCCCTCACACTAAGCATGCTTGTAGCGACAGTGGAGAGGAAAAACTCCCTTTTAACAGGAAGAAACCTCCAGCAGAACCAGGCTCAGTGTGAGCGGCCATCTGCTGAGGCCCACTGGGGAACAAGGAGACAGAAGCAGACATAGAAAAAGAAGCATAGATACAAAAAGCAACTGTAAAAGGCGGCCCCGTCCAGGAAACACACAGCGAGGAAGACGAGCTCCAAGGCAGCTCCCATGCCAGAGGATGAAGAGAGCACATCCACCCAGTCACAGGACCACACTGGAAAACAGGCCGATCTCCAACATCTATAAACAAGGGTGTTGATGGAAGCAGCACAGCTGATGTTTCTTTCCAGGATGACGTCACAGCCAAACAGGAACAGACGAGGCAAAGCTACTATGAGAAAAAGCAGAGAGAGCAGAACGTTAGAGATTGAACTAACAGATTCTGCAGAGTGGGAGAATAGAGATAGAATGAAGCAGAATGATGAAAAATGGGTCCCTATGTCCTCCAGCAGTCTAAGCCTATAGCAGCAGAACTATAGAGATAGCTCAGGATAACCTGAGCCACTCTAACTAGAAGCTTTATCAAAAAGGAAAGTTTTAAGCCTAGCCTTAAAAGTAGACAGAGTGTCTGCCTCACGGACTAAAACTGGTAGTTGGTTCCACAGGAGAGGAGCCTGATAACTAAAAGATCTGCCTCCCATTCTACTTTTAGAAATTCTAGGAACCACTAGTAAACCTGCAGATTGAGAGCGAAGTGCTCTGTTAGGAACATAAGGAACAATCAGATCTCTGATATAAGATGGAGCTTGGCCATTTAAGGCTTTATATGTGAGAAGGAGGATTTTAAATTCAATTCTTGATTTAACAGGAAGCCAATGAAGAGAAGCCAGGATAGGAGAGATATGATCTCTCTTTTTCACTTTCATCAGAACTCTGGCTGCAGCATTTTGGATCAGCTGAAGGCTTTTAACTACAGTTTGTGGACTTCCTGATAGTAAAGAATTACAATAGTCCAGGCTTGAAGTAACAAATGCATGGACTAGTTTCTCAGCATCACCCCTGGACAGGAGATTTCTAATTTTTGCAATGTTCCTCAGATGAAAGAAGGAAATTCTAGAAAGGTCTTTGATCTGGGATTTAAATGACAGGTCCTGATCAAAAACAACACCAAGATTTTTTACTTTATTATCTGAAATCAGTTTAATCCCATCCAAATGAAGTGACTGGCTAATCAGCTTCTTTTTCAGAGACTCTGGTCCAAAGACTATAACTTCTGTTTTGTCTGCATTCAGAAGCAGAAAGTTAAGAGTCATCCAGGTTTTTATGTCTTCAGACATGCCTGTAATCTATGTAATGGGTTAGCTTCATCTGGATTATAGACAGATATAGCTGGGTATCATCAGCATAACAGTGGAAATTAATCCCATGCTGTCAAATAACTCTACCAATTGGGAGCATGTATAAAGTAAAGAGAATTGGTCCTAGCACTGATCCCTGTGGTACTCCACAGGTAACCTTTGAGCATGAGGAAGATCTGTCATTAACATAAACAAACTGAATTCGATCAGATAGATAAGATTTAAACCAGTCTAGTGCTGTTCATTTAATTCCAACAAAATATTGAAGTCTTTGTAAAAGAATATTATGGTCAACTGTATCAAATGCAGCATTGAGATCCAACAGGACGAGCACAGATACAAGTCCATTATCTGAGGCCATGAGAATATCATTAGTGACTTTCACCAGAGCTGTTTCAGTGCTATGATGAGCTCTAAAGCCAGACTGAAACTCTTCAAAAAGTTCATTATGGTGTAAGTGATCGCAAACTTGTTTGGCAACTACTTTCTCAAGAATTTTGGATAAGAAAGGAAGATTGGATATAGGTCTATAATTAACCAAGTCATCTGGGTCAAGAGACGGTTTCTTAAGCAGAGGTTTAATTACAGCAACCTTAAAAGCTTTAGGTACATATCCCTGTAACAGAGATAGATTAATCACATCTAAAAGGGAGTAGGAGATCAAAGGGAATACCTCCTTAAATAACCTGGTTGGAACTGGATCTAACATACAAGTTGAAGGCTTAGATGAAGACAATAATTTTGCCAATTCAGAAAGTTCAACTGGATCAAAGCAGTCTAAACCCGTTTCAGATTCCATGACTACCTCAGGTACAATCGTGGATAGAGGAGTGCTTATGATCTTATTTTTAATAAGATCAATCTTATTTATAAAGAATCCCATAAAATCATTGCTGCTAAGAGCAGGTGGGATGGACGGTTCAACAGAGCTATGGCTCTGGGTGAGTTTGGCAACTGTATTAAAAAGAAATCTAGGATTATTCTTATTCTCCTCTATTAATGAGGAGAAGTATGCTGCTCTTGCTTTACAAAGGGTCCTCTTATACAGCAGTAAACCATTTTTCCAGACTAGGAAGGACTCCCGCAGGCCTGTGGAGCGATATTTTCTCTCCAGTTTCCTAGCATTTTGCTTCAAAGTACGCAGCTCTGCATTAAACCAAGGAGCAAGCTTTCTATTTTCAACGGTTTTCATTTTCAAGGGAGCTGCGTTGTCTAAGGCAGTACGCAGAGAACTAGCAACCCCATCAACAAAATCATCAACCTGTGAAGGGGAATAAGCTATGCTTTTGCACTCTGCAGCACTGCTCAGCGACACAGAGGAGAGAGAAAGTGAAGCAGATTCTTTAAAATTTATAACTGCACTATCTGATAAAGATCTACTAAAATGTAACCTTCTTTTGGGGGAGGAGAACTCTGTTAAAGTAATCCTGAAGGTTATTAGAAAGTGGTCAGAGAGGACAGGGTTGTGAGGAAATACTGTTATTTCTTCACATTCTATGCCGTATGTCAGCACAAGATCCAAAGTATGAAGATGAGAATGTGTGGGACTATTCACATTTTGAACAAAGCCAATAGTGTCTAAGATAGCATTAAAGGCTGCTCTTAAGCTATCGCCTTCAATGTCAGCATGGATGTTAAAATCTCCCGCTATGATGACCCTGTCAGTATTTAATACCAAATCAGAAAGGAACTCTGAAAACTCATCTAAAAATTCAGAGTAAGGACCTGGCGGACGATACAAAGTTACAAAAAGAAGAGGTTTTCTTGCCTTGAAATTTGGATGAGGGAAATTAAGGGTTAAATGTTCAAAAGAGTTGTAGGTATTAACTGTTTTGTGAGTAATCAGTAAGTCAGACTGGAAGATTGTTGCTACTCCTCCTCCTCGCCCAGAACTTCTGGGTATGTGAAAATTTAAATAGCTTGAAGGAGTTGCCTCATTTATGCTCACATAATCCTCTTGCTGCAGCCAGGTTTCTGTAAGGCAACACAAGTCAATGTGATTATCACAAATCAAGTCATTAACTAGCAGACTTTTAGAGGAAAGAGATCTTATGTTAAACAGACCACATTTAATTGTTTTAACTTTTTCCCCAATTGGAGTTATTTTGATTTTAATTAGATTATCATGATTTACTCCTTTGGGAATATTTGCTAATTTATTAGATTTTGGTCGTGGGCAAGACACTGTCTGGATGGAGTAAAGAGTGGGTAACAGTAGAGAAGCTGCAGAGATGTGTGTTAAACTACAACTCTGCTTGCTGGTCTGCACCCTGGGTGGTCAGGCTTTTGGAGGACTAATAAATGTGGCCAGATTCCTAGAAAGAAGAGCTGCACCATCCAAAGTGGGATGGATGCCGTCTCTCCGAATCAGACCAGGCTTTCCCCAAAAGGATTGCCAATTATTAATGTAGCCCACGTTGTTTTCAGGACACCACCTAGACAACCAGCGGTTGAATGACGACATGCGGCAAGATGAATTGCCAACTGAGGGAATTCCATCGCTCTCCATTTATTTAACTAGGGTGAATAGTGGAATCATTTTTTCTCACTACAACCTACAGTCAAGATGTTCTCCCCTTTAACCCGTTGCACATACACTGGAAAAAGTGACTTTTTGGTGCAGTAAACTCTATTAGAGTGTTTTTCATAATTTCTACTCTGTATTTTTAAGCTTTAGTAAAAACTTTTATTTTGTAATACATGAATTTGGGGAACAGAGTAGGTTTTACTCAGATTTCCTTATACTATCTAAATGTGTTGAGGCCCAGCTTTGATAAGACAAAAGTCCACAAAGGCCACAGATTCATCGTTGATAAGTTATTTACACAAGCAAAGAAAAAATGTTCCAGGTAAACTCCTTCATTTTTCTTAGTTTATTTCTCCTCATTCAAGCAAACAGAAAAGGACAAACATTTCCTCCATGCTTCTGTTGTGCTTCACCCAAATTAATCATAACTAACCAGAAACAAAGGAACATAACTAAATACCCAAAAAACATAATCTCAAAACAGATATCAAACAAAGTAGAATAAACGTTGCTAGATTATCCACAAAAATACAAACCTTAATAATTGGCTCCTACAAAATGTTTAAATAAATTTTGGTTAAAGAGTAAGTTTTACTTAGCTTTCCTTATACTATATAATTAACCTCTTTTTTTAGGTCTATGTACTATTTTTAGGTTATGTACAAACCGCTATGTGTAATAGCAGTATGTACATCAACCTAAAAATACAACTTAAACTTTACTCTAAAATGAGTCGATGCAATCAGCTGGTTTTCCTTAGATAGAAAACTTTGAATCAATCTGACTGGATGATCTGGTGAACTGGAAAGTGACCTGAGATGACATGATGTGAATTGGAGCTATACAAATAAACTGAATAGAATAAAAAATTTAGCGTTCTGAAATGTACGCACGGCGCATACGCACTGTAGCACTGTAGCTCCCAGCAGGACTGGTTCTGCTCCGAGGTCAACCCTCCAGCTTTAAGCTACACTTTCAAAGTCTTCCAAAAACCTTTGCTTAAGTTGGACGGATTTAAACTGTCCCCAAAACTAAACACCCTGAAGTTGAAGTTGCTTTCCTAAATTCATTCACAACTTTGTCATCTTATGGTAGGAAAATGTAGCATCAGATGCCAAGAATTAACAGCGGGTTCCAGTTGATCTTAATGGAAGGTTGCCTGTATTAATGTTTTTTTATTTTTTGCCAAATAAGGTTCTGGGTTCGATTCCCGGCCCGGGGTTGTAGTTGTAGTGTCTGTTCTCAAAGTATTCAGTTATTCAGCCCAGTTAAATAAACAGAGATCGATGGATTTCACTCAGTCGGCACTTTATTTTTATATCTTTACAAAGAGAAAACCGTTCATCATTCGGCCCTTTGTTTGATTGATAATCCTCCCTGTTCTAATCTAGACAAAGTTTGTCTGCCTTACTTATAATGAGGAAAAGCTGTGAAGGTTGTGTCATGCCATATTACACACACTTTGGTCAAACAATAACAATTCTTGAGAAAGTATTTGGCTTGTTATGGAATAAGTATTGTTTGTATGCAAAACATTTCTCTGTTTGGATTGGACGACTCCTTGTTATGCGGCTGACAAATGCATCCTTCTTTTTGCCCGATTTGACGGACGGGTCCGCTGTATCCTCCATAGCCATGGGTTTCCCATGATTCATTGCAAGTCTAAGCAAGCCTGCTGTTCTGTGCAGAAAAAGGGAAATGGCGCAGAAAAGTGGTGAATATTGGAGGGGCAGTTTAAAGTAATCCAAGTATGTGAATAGCTCCATCTGAAATGAATGAAAATACTTGTTTTAAATAGTTATTCAGTGGCAGGTAATGTTTGGTTTATTGAAAGGTTTTATGTGTCCCTGCTGTAATGGGTTTGGCTGATATTTAAGTTCAGATTCCAACATCTCTGCAGTGTGAGGACTATAAATCTGATATCCATGACAACGGTGAACTTTATAGATTTGAAATGTTCATTTACTGTCTGAAAAGTTGGACTCCATGAAATTTAGACAATAAAAGTTGTCTAAGTCTACGTCTAATGTTCTGATCCTTACAGTTCTTCCTGCTTACTTCTTTTACCAGATACTGTCTCAACAAAGCAGGCATGAATTCTGTGAAAAAGATCCTCCTCTGCCTCAGTGATTACTTCCCCGACATGAGCTACTGCCCCATCCTTCCTGCCTTGGTCTCTCTCATACTCCACTTCAGTGAGGATGAAGCAGAGTGTTTCTACAGTGTGTCGAGACTCATCTGCTACAAGGACCCGAATAAGCGCTACATTGACCAGACCTTTCTGACCTACCATGCTTCCTGTATGACATTTGGGGACATTGCCAATAGGTGTTGCAGAGGCATACGGAAACTGATTGCCAGCTCCCACCAAAACCTCTTTGAATTTTACTCTGACTGGATCATGTGGATTTTCGTAGACCTTCCATTCACATATGCAATCAGAGTTCTGGATGTCTACCTAGTGGAGGGCTTCAAGGTTCTCTTCAGGTTTGTCGTGGCTCCAGTTCAGCTCTGAACATTTGATTTCTCCTGGCCTGAACACAGTGAATTTATCTCCCAATCTGTTTGTAGGATCGCACTGGCTTTGCTGGATCTCTACAAAACGTCAGTGTCGTCTCAAGTGGCAGATGTCGGAGACTTCAGAACTGACATGAAGCGTTTTGTGCAAAGTGTGGATTGCCACTGCACGTCTGAGAAGCTTCTGGAAAGAGCCTTCCAGATTCCGATTGCTACTAGAAGCGAGCTCAACCTTTTGTTCAGTGCAAATAAGGATGCCTTGATGCAGAAAGGTGTCAGCACTCACCAAAAGAGGTATGTTTGTAATTGCATCGGAATTGACTAAGCAACTAAGTAAAGGGGTCTCCAACCCTGGTTCTACAGATCTACAGTAGCAGCCATTCAAAATGGCCCTTCATAGTCAAACGCGCCCCTTCCCTCCAACTCCCAGCGAAAGCCACTCCAACTTCAAGCCAATGGAGTGACCCCTTCTTTCATATTTTTTTGACTCAGACTCCAACCTTTCACTGAATTACAGGGTCTGACCAGGAGATAACGCTTCTCTTTATATCTTAATGTCCAAAAATCATGACAGAATATTTTAGATGTCTACAATGGAACTGTTCTGGACAGGCCAAGGTCCAGCCAAGGGCCTATCAAGGAAAGTCGGGAAATTTTGAATGGCTACTACTGTACTTTCCTGCAAGTTTTTGATGCCTGGGGTCCCTGGTCAAACACAGCATACATCTTCAGTACGCCATCAAGTTTGGTAAAGGCCTGGTAAGAAGTAACCTGACTCCGCCAGATGGATTTGCTCCGCATATCCATCTGGAAACCTTCCGCTGAAGTAATTTTGGGAAGGGGTGAAAATACTGGTTAGCTGTCAGGGTTTGGTTGTGGTAGAGGACCCAAATGCAGAGGCAGAGAGGCTGAGGAGATTTCTTGGTAGTTTAATGGGGCAAAAACAGTAACAAAGGCAGGAATGCAAAAATCCAAACAATAATCAAAGCAAACCAGAACTATGGAGACATCTGGGGGAAACCAAACACGAGGAGCCAGGGAGAGACGAGGAACATGGACAACAGCACGGGAGGACAGCAAAGACAAGGAACCAACAAAGAGTGAGAGCAGAGGGAGAGCATAAATAGCAGAGAGAGACAAAGGGAGGGTTAACGAGCTGACAAGGAACAGGTGTGAGAGGAGACAACGAGGGAGCCAAGGGGAAAGGAACATACACACACAAGAGGGCAAAAGAGGACAACAGAAAAACATGAGAACTAATATAAATCTAGAAATACAACAAAACTGGAATTAAACCAATAAATCTAGAAAACAAGGAGCAAAGAAAAGAACAGCAGAACCAAGACCATGACAGTGCCCCCCACTTAAGGGCGGATCCCAGACGCCCTAAAATGTCCAGAAACAAAAACAACCCACCCAGGGTGGGCGGAGGGGGAACCAGGAAGGAGGGCACGAAAACAAAACAGAGTCCAAAAACAACCCACCCAGGGTGGGCGAGGGCAACGAAGAGTCTCTGGAGGCCGGCCGCGGGGCCGGAGGCGACGAAGAGTCTCTGGAGGCCGGCCGCGGGGCCGGAGGCGTGGCAGACGCTCTGGAGGCCGGCCGCGGGGCCGGAGGCGTGGCAGACGCTCTGGAGGCCGGCCGCGGGGCCGGAGGCGTGGCAGATGCTCTGGAGGCCGCCGGCGGCGACGCCGTCTCTGACGAAGGAACCTTGGGGGACGCCGTCTCAGACGCAGAAACCTTGGGGGACGCCGTCTCAGACGCAGAAACCTTGGGGGACGCCGTCTCAGACGCAGAAACCTTGGGGGACGCCGTCTCAGACGCTGGAAACTTAGGGGACGCCGTCTCAGTTTCAGCAGCTTAGCAACAGTCTCTGAGGGGACCGCGGAAACAGTCTCTGAGGGGACAGCAGACTGCGGCTCAGGAACACCCCCAGAGGCTACCGCCGACTGCGGCTCCAGGACTGGAACAGGGGAGCCCGCCGATTGCGGCTCCAGGACTGGAACAGGGGAGCCCGCCGACTGCGGCTCCGGATCAGGAACAGGGGAGCCCGCCGACTGCGGCTCCGGATCAGGAACAGGGGAGCCCGCCGACTGCGGCTCCGGATCAGGAACAGGGGAGCCCGCCGACTGCGGCTCCGGATCAGGAACAGGGGAGCCCGCCGATTGCGGCTCCGGATCAGGAGAGCCCGCCGATCGCGGCTCCGGATCAGGAACAGAGGGGACCACCGACCGCGGCCCAGGAACAGGCTCATAGGAGACCGCCACCTGCGGCTCCCGGACAGGAACAGAGGAGCGCGCCGATTGCGGCTCCACATCCGGAACAGGGGAGACCACCGACTGTGGTTCAGGAACAGGCTCATAGGAGACCACCACCTGCGGCTCCTGGACAGGAACAGAGGAGCCTGCCGATTGCGGCTCAACATCTGGAACAGGGGAAACCACCGACTGTGGCTCCACCTCAGGAACAGGGGAGACCACCGACTGTGGCTCCACATCAGGAGTCTCAGGAAGAAGCAGAGCGAGCTCCGGGGTCTCCAGACGGCACAGAGCAGGCTGCTGGGTCTCCAGACAGCACAGAGCAGGCTGCTGGGTCTCCAGACGGCACAGAGCAGGCTCAGGGGTCTCCAGACGGCACAGAGCAGGCTCAGGGGTCTCCAGACGGCACAGAGCGAGCTCAGGGGTCTCCAGACGGCACAGAGCGAGCTCAGGGGTCTCCAGCGCTAGGCTAAACGGCCCGCTAATGGGCTCAGGAGTCTCCGGCGCTAGGCTAAACGGCCCGCTAATGGGCTCAGGAGTCTCCGGCGCTAGGCTAAACGGCCCGCTAATGGGCTCAGGAGTCTCTGGCGCTAGGCTAAACGGCCCGCTAATGGGCTCAGGAGTCTCTGGCGCTAGGCTAAACGGCCCGCTAATGGGCTCAGGAGTCTCTGGCGCTAGGCTAAACGGCCCGCTAATGGGCTCAGGAGTCTCTGGCGCTAGGCTAACCGCCCCGCTAATAGGCTCAGGTACTGGGGAAACTGCCCCGCTAATGGGCACTGGAGCTAGGGAATCTGGCCCTCTACTGGGCACTGGAGCTAGGGAATCTGGCCCTCTACTTGGCACTGGAGCTAGGGAAACTGGCCCTCTACTGGGCACTGGAGCTAGGGAAACTGGCCCTCTACTGGGCACTGGAGCTAGGGAAACTGGCCCTCTACTGGGCACTGGAGCTAGGGAAACTGGCCCTATACTGGGCACTGGAGCTAGGGAAACTGGCCCTCTAATGGGCACTGGAGCTAGAGAAACTGGCCCGTTAATGGGCACTGGAGCTAGGGAAACTGGACCTCTAATGGGCACTGGAGCTAGGGAAACTGGACCGTTAATGGGCACTGGAGCTAGGGAAACTGGACCGTTAATGGGCACTGGAGCTAGGGAAACTGGACCGTTAATGGGTTCTGAAGCTGATGGGGGTGGCAGGAAAAGGAAAAGATCTTCCCTCTCCCCATAAAAGAAGGTCCATAATTGAGACTCCTCAATATGGGGAGCTCTGACTGTAGGGGGTGTAATAATGAGTTTCTTTAAGGATGGGGCTAGTTGTTGGTCATGGAGGTGATGACTGAGATTTAGGGAGAAACTGACCTGGTTATAAGGGGAGCTAAGGCTGGCAGCTGGCTGACCCATGGGAGTGGAGGCGTCAGGCTGACCCGCCGGAGAGGGAGTGGAGGCGTCAGGCTGACCCGCCGGAGAGGGAGTGGAGGTGTCAGGCTGACCCGCCGGAGGGGGAGTGGTGGCGTCAGGCTGACCCGCCGGAGAGGGAGTGGTGGCGTCAGGCTGACCCGCCGGAGAGGGAGTGGTGGCGTCAGGTTGACCTGCCGGAGAGGGAGTGGATTTCCTCCCCCGGCGGCGCTTACGCCTGGAGGAGGCAGACGGCATGGGGGGACCAACAGCTGGTGAAGGTGTTGGAACTGGACCGGAGGCGATTGACAGCAGGGTAGGAAGGAGATGAAGAGATGGTTTGGGTGGTGGAGGTCTGCTGAAGAGCTGGGCGCTGGCTGCTTGGTGGTTCCACTCCAACTCTTCAAACAGTTCAGATAATACTGGGGGAGAAATGAGTGTGGAGTTTGAGAGGAGAATCTGTTTAAGTTGACTAGTTGCACTCACCCTCTTCCAAGGCGGTGTGAGGTTGGATGTTGAGTCCAGAGTATTGCCTAGATTGAGGAAAAAGTCCCTCAGGGTGTCCAGACTGGGCTCTGCTGGGTCCATCTTGGTTGGTTCCTAATGTCAGGGTTTGGTTGTGGTAGAGGACCCAAATGCAGAGGCAGAGAGGCTGAGGAGATTTCTTGGTAGTTTAATGGGGCAAAAACAGTAACAAAGGCAGGAATGCAAAAATCCAAACAATAATCAAAGCAAACCAGAACTATGGAGACATCTGGGGGAAACCAAACACGAGGAGCCAGGGAGAGACGAGGAACATGGACAACAGCACGGGAGGACAGCAAAGACAAGGAACCAACAAAGAGTGAGAGCAGAGGGAGAGCATAAATAGCAGAGAGAGACAAAGGGAGGGTTAACGAGCTGACAAGGAACAGGTGTGAGAGGAGACAACGAGGGAGCCAAGGGGAAAGGAACATACACACACAAGAGGGCAAAAGAGGACAACAGAAAAACATGAGAACTAATATAAATCTAGAAATACAACAAAACTGGAATTAAACCAATAAATCTAGAAAACAAGGAGCAAAGAAAAGAACAGCAGAACCAAGACCATGACATTAGCTGATTGGCCTATGTTGGTGATAGACGGGCCAAATAAACCAATCAGATCAACGAAGCATATGAAGTACTAACAGAGCGACAACGAAAACACAACCACAAGCCAGGCTACTTTTGCCGAAACCAGTCGGGAGAAGAGCAAAAACATCTTTTCCTCTGAGAAAAGCCTCCAGAGCAGTGTTTTTCTCTTCTTTCAGTGAAGAAATACTCTGTAATTCCGATAAAACTTGCTCGATAGCCACGATAACGCTAGTTTTATCGGCTGAAGCCGCCATTTTCTTTAGACTGAACTGTCGCGCTTCTCAACCCGCCTCAAAGCCAACGCCGATTGGACGTTCGTTTGGTGAACTGCTCCAACTGATCTGCGAGTGAAACCTTGAAAGCTCGCGAGATCAGGATGGTCTCACGAGGCTAGGTAAGGAGCCCTTCATTTGATTCAGCCATGTTGGAGCAGGGATGCCCCTAAAACCTGCAGGACAGTAGGTCTAAAGGACAAGGGTTGGAGACCCCCGATTTAGAGAAAAGGTTGAAAACAAAATTTTTTGTTCCTCCTAACCTCATTGATCTTGATGGTCCTAAAGGCAGACGGTGGAAAAAGTGGATTTCAGCAACTTCAGCTCCAGTGTCGTCACAGGGACGGAGATGAGGGTCATCTGGGCCTGGATTCCTGAACGCTTTGCTCTTTTCAGCCCCGTTCGATTGTTTCATACGGCAGAACATGGAAGAGATCTTTCTTCGTAAGCAACCTTCCTTCACTACATTGATCCTAAACAAAAGTTTTCTTGAAGACAATATTACAAATAAGTTCAACCTTTTCTAAAAAGCCTGTTGTTGGGCATAAACACCTACTGGAGAATTCCTCTTTTGTTGCACTCACGTGTAGGTAGTTGGGGATACAGTGGGGCAAAAAAGTATTTAGTCAGCCACCAATAGTGCAAGTTCTCCCACTTAAAAAGATGAGAGAGGCCGGTAATATTCTTCATAGATATACCTCAACTATGAGAGACAAAATGAGAAAAAAAAATCCAGAAAATCACATTGTCTGATTTTTAAAGAATTTATTTGCAAAATATGGTGGAAAATAAGTATTTGGTCAGTTACAAACAAGCAAGGTTTCTGGCTCTCACAGACCTGTAACTTCTTCTGTAAGAGGCTCCTCTGTCCTCCACTCGTTACCTTCATTAATGGCACCTGTTTGAACCCGTTATCAGTATAAAAGACACCTGTCCACAACCTCAAACAGTCACACTCTAAACTCCACCATGGCCAAAACTAGAGAGCTGTCAAAGGACACCCGAAACAAAATTATAGACCCGCACCAGGCTGGGAAGTCTGAATCTGCAATAGGTAAACAGCTTGGTGTGAAGAAATCAACTGTGGGATAAATTATTAGAAAATGGAAAACATACAAGACCACTGATAATCTTCCTCGATCTGGGGCTCCTCGCAAGATCTCACCCCGTGGGGTCAAAATGATCACAAGAACGGTGAGTAAAAATCCCAGAACCACACGGGGGGACCTAGTGAATGACCTGCAGAGAGCTGGGACCAAAGTAACAAAGGCTACCATCAGTAACACACTACGCCGCCAGGGACTGAAATCCTGCAGTGCCAGACGTGTCCCCCTGCTTAAACCAGCACATGTCAAGGCCCGTCTCAAGTTTGCTAAAGAGCATTTGGATGATCCAGACGATGACTGGGAGAATATCATATGGTCAGATGAAACCAAAATAGAACTTTTTGGTAAAAACTCTACTCGTCGTGTTTGGAGGAGAGAGAATGCTGAGTTGCATCCAAAGAACACCATACCTACAGTGAAGCATGGGGGTGGAAACATCATCCTTTGGGGCTGTTTTTCTGCTAAGGGACCAGGACGACTGATCCGTGTGAAGGAAAGAATGAATGGGGCCATGTATCGTCAAATTTTGAGTGAAAACCTCCTTCCATCAGCAAGGGCAATGAAGATGAAACATGGCTGGGTCTTTCAGCATGACAATGATCCCAAACACACCGCCCGGGTAACGAAGGAGTGGCTTCGTAAGAAGCATTTCAAGGTCCTGGAGTGGCCTAGCCAGTCTCCAGATCTCAACCCCATAGAAAATCTTTGGAGGGAGTTGAAAGTCCGTGTTGCCCAGCGACAGCCCCAGAACATCACTGCTCTAGAGGAGATCTGCATGGAGGAATGGGCCAAAATACCAGCAACAGTGTGTGAAAACCTTGTGAAGACTTACAGAAAACGTTTGATCTCTGTCATTGCCAACAAAGGGTATATAACAAAGTATTGAGATGAACTTTTGTTATTGACCAAATACTTATTTTCCACCATATTTTGCAAATAAATTCTTTAAAAATCAGACAATGTGATTTTCTGGATTTTTTTTCCTCATTTTGTCTCTCATAGTTGAGGTATATCTATGATGAAAATTACCGGTCTCTCTCATGTTTTTGAGTGGGAGAACTTGCACTATTGGTGGCTGACTAAATACTTTTTTGCCCCACTGTAGATACCACTGACTGGTCGTGTATTTACACTATCAACATGTTTGCCTTGACTTTAAACATTGCATCATTAGCAAGTCCAAAATGAAAAACATTACACCAGTCACATGTTTAAAAAGCCATTATAAGAAGTTGTGTATATTGGCTTGATGTGGAAAAAAGTAGTGTTGCACCGATACCGATACCAGTATCGGACGGGGCCCCAATACTGCCCTAAAATGGTGGTATCGGTATCGGCGAGTACCAACAAATAGGGCACCGATACCATTTTGAGAGCCAAAAGTTTATTCAACTATTGTCACCCATCCTGGTAGGCAATAAAAAGTTCTACTGGATTCACTTTGTATTAGATTTTTTCCTGCTTCACAAAAGTAGACAGCAGCTTGACAAAGCCATGATGGCAATTATTTTACATTATTATGGTATCGGTATCGGCCGATACTGCACAGCCAGGTATCGGTATCGGGGCCAAAAAATGGCATTGGCGCAACACTAGAAAAAAGTCGGGCGGATAGGTAAAATGACTGATGACTTTGTTTTCCTTTGCATCTCTTTTAGATTGTATTCACGTGTTGAAGGACATGAGCCAGTGGTTCTCATCGTTAAGACAATGGATGAAGAGGTAATCATTTACAGCGATAAGCAACAAACTGAGAAGTTTCCTTTAAGCTAAAATGTACATAGTTATGGCTGCGTGTCTTTATAATATTGCTTATATTAAACTGAGATGACTCCTTTCACAGGTTTTTGGAGCTTTCTTGTCAACGGATTTGATAGAACGGCGGAATCATGACTCTCAGGGACTTACGTATTTTGGAACTGGTGAATGTTTTGTTTTCACGGTAAGCCACCTTCATGACTTTGCATCTACCGAGGTTTGATCTGTGCTAATTTAATTGAACTATAACTAACAAACATGAAAGGTGAGCAAGGCTACTCCTGCAATGTAAAGTCAATGTCAATTCAAAGGCCAGAGAGAGGATTCCGCTCCGCTCCAGTTCACTCCGATGCGCTCACAACAATCAAAGTCAATGGAATAGACTTTATTTAAATTCATTTTTGACTTAAAACCTAGGTCGATGCCTATGCTGTAGTCTGTGCCTATAATCTGTTATAGTCTGTTTCAATTTTACCACGGAATTGGCGAAACGAGGATTGCATATTTTCTGATTAAAATTGGGATAACATATCAAAAAAACATACACTAACTATACTTAAAATCGTAAGGAAACGGCTGTTCCAAACATTGCATTTCCGAATTCTCCTGATTGGTGCACGACTTTACATGAGTGAATAAAGTGAATGTGATTGGTCGATTATCAAGGGGGCGGGATTGTTGTGGCGGAAGGTTCGCAAGCTAGTTTGGTTGTGGCCGATTTGTGGGAAGCATCTTGCTAACCAGTTAGCAACTTAGTGCTAGCAGGTTCCCAATGGGAAATTCCATTGGGACCAAGTAGCACTAAATTGGTGACTTAGAAACTATTCTGTCAAGGAACGCTATGGACAGCGGAAACATGCAAGAGGAGGAGAGTTTAGTGTCGGAGGTCGTGGATGAGTCTCCTCCGTCATCCATTTTTTATTTAGAGGAGGAAAGCGGGGACGAAGATGTTGTGGAAGAGGACGCCAGTATCTAATTGTGAAGTTTAAAAATGCACATAATTTCCTAAGTGATATTACGAGATTCTTACCACTTTATTATTGTAATTTTATTACTATTCTATTTGCGACTTTATTTCGTAATGTCACGACTTTATTCTCATAATTTTATGACTTTATTCTGGTAACGTTACGACTTTATTCTTGTAATTTTATGACTTTATTCTTGTAACGTTATGCCTTTATTCTCATAATTTTATGACTTTTTTCTCGTAATGTTATGACTTTATTTCTCAAAAAAAAAATAAAAATAAAAATCTCTAGCCTGGCCCTAATACTTATTAATATTATAGAACTAATCTGGATGTAAATTTATGAAAATAAAATATTAACATCTTTAAACCTTTTAGAGCAGCCTTATGATGCCCTATATATGATTGCACAGAATGCCTTTCATGATTTAGAGTTTTAACCAAAATGTACCAACTGTTTCAGCTGCGGCCCGACATGGAGCGCTACCAACGGGCTATGATCAACATTATGACCAGAATAGTGTCTCCTCAGCAACCTGGAGCTGAAGGCAGCTCCTCCTCTCAGCTCGCCACTGAAACTCTCAGCTGTCCGTCTGGGACTCCCCAGAACCCCGCCTTCCTGACCGTCCCCCTCACTGCTCCACTAGATCATCCCAGAACAGCAAAAGAGGCCAAAAGACCAAAGGAACAAGATGCCTCAAAGTTCATTGCAGGGGATGACAGTCAGCTCATCATCGGTATGTCGTTTACACATGCAGACAGAATCATGTTAAAGATGAACCAATCCCTATTGTTGCGTCCTGATGACATCACTCATATGTCATATTTCAGGTGGTGACGGCGGCCATGCTATCTGTTTGCGGGAAAAATTAGAGGAAGGAATCTCTGAGACTTGTGAAACATTCAGCAGCGACCCACTCTGCAAGGGACATTTCCAGATCCATTCTCTGGAAGTATGGGGAATTCAGAACTCCATCAACCTGTCTCACAGTGTTCCTTCTCAGTAGACTTCCAAAACGAGCGCTAAAATCAGGGAACTTCTGTGACCAAAAGACTGTCTTTGCAATTCTTTTGAGATTGCTCTTACATTAGTCAATAACTGTGCAGTAAACACAAACTCACCCTGGTTCGTAGGTCATCAACTGAGGCTATTCACTACCTTATTACTAAGTATTACTACATTTTTATTTTTGGATTTAAATTAATTCTATTCAGTTTATTTCTATAGCTCCAATTCATATCATTTCATCTCAGGTTACTTTCCAGTTCACCAGATCATCCAGTCAGATTGATTCAAAGTTTTCTATCTAAGGAAAACCAGCTGATTGCATCGACTCATTGACTCTTCAGCAATCCCTCATACTAAGCATGCTTGTAGCGACAGTGGAGAGGAAAAACTCCCTTTGAACAGGAAGAAACCTCCAGCAGAACCAGGCTCAGTGTGAGCGGCCATCTGCTGAGGCCCACTGGGGTTCAAGGAGACAGAAGCAGACATAGAAAAAGAAGCATAGATACAAAAGGCAACTGTCAACCAGCTCCACAGGCGGCCCCGTCCAGGAAACACACAGCCAGGCAGACGAGCTCCGAGCCAGCTCCCATGTCAGAGGATGAAGAGAGCACATCCAGTTAGTCACAGTCAGAGAAACAGGACTACACTGAAAAAGTAATAATTCATTCTTGCACTTCAAAGCTACTCAGGTGTATAGAGACCTTCATCCTCTTCGCTCATTGGTTTAGTTTCTGCCATCTGGCAAATGTTCCAATGGCAAAGAAAACCGCTGGAAGAAGACATATTATAATTTTTTTAACACGTCTGTAATTACAGAAATGTATTTGTTTTCTTTATATAATATGTCTGAACATATTCACGTCTAAAATTATACATTCATGTGTACATAGTGTTCCTGTTTTCCTGAAGTTTGTATATTTATTTCAGTACACCTGAAACTCAAGTCATATTCTTTGGTTTTGGACATAATCTTGGTCAATAAAAAATGTGATTCTGATCATATTTCTCTACCATCAAACTGAATTATTTCTTTTTTTTAATCAGCCTAAACCCAATTACCTTTAGTTATAAATGATTCGGGGAAAGTCCTCAACCATCCAGGTCATAGTATTCCTTTTTTTTTTTATAACAGTGTCCTGTCTGGCAAGGTGGCAGTAAGAATAATTGTCTTGATGCCAAAAGGAGCCCAACAGATTTTACTTTCACAAGTGTAGCGGTATGGCAATTGCCATATTGCTCCACTTGTTTCATGCATATTAATTGATTTATTATAATTATGCAGGGAGTTTTACAGTTCATATGGATACTGCAATGTAAGTAGAGCAGAAAAACAGAAGAAGAAAAAAGAAAAAGAAAAAAAAGGACAAAAGATGAAAGAAAGAGGAGAAAGGAGACAATGACAAAACATTTTCAGTCTGCTTCATCACCTTTAACGTGATGAAAAAAGAACAGCACAACCGAAAGACACGGTACGAGATATACAATAAAGCAACACCTTGAAACTATCGCTAAAGTAATATTATTAAGTCTGACATGTACTCTGTTACCTGAAGATATGAATGTGGGGTTTCTGTTTGGAAGTGAATCTCTAAGTACCTGAAGCCTAGCACCTGTAGTTGTTTGTGAGGGTGAACTTGTGCATATAAAGTTTTAACCATAGAAAAAATGCTCAATAGTGGTTGTGGAGAGCCGGAGAGGCACACCCCCCAGAGCACTGAGTCCAGCGCCGGGAGACCCAAAGCCCCAGGCGCCCAAAGGGACCCCAAGAGCGAAGGCCTGAAGGAGGGTCCAGCCCCGGAAATCAGACCCCCACCAAGGGAGGAGGAGAGACAGCCACGAAGAAGCCCCCCAGCCACCGCCATGCAGGCGCCCCGGGGAGCCGCGGGGACGAGTCCGCGGGCTCCACCGGCAGCCGGCCACCCCGAAGTAGGGCCGGGCACCGAACACCGGCCCCCCCACGGCACCGACCGAAACGCCCCAGCCCCACAGAGCACCGAAACACGCCCCGGCACCAAGCCCCGGCGACCGGCCGCAACACCCACCGCGACTGCACCACCCAGGAAAAACACACAGGCGGCCCTGCCTGCGGCCGGGGCCCATGCGCATCCACCGCGAACCGGCCGCGAGTGCCGCGGGACCCCCCAAAACGCCCCCCTGGCCAAAAGCACAGCCCCACCCCACCAAGACCGATGCCAACAGCGTGCAATGCAAGAATCAACCCAAGAGCAGAAAAGCTGCCCGGCGCAAAGCCGCAAGAAGAGCAGACCGCAGCCGGCGCAACCACCCCCCCTCAGCAGCCCGAGGGGCAGCACAAAGCCAGAGCGGAGCAAACCACGCCGCTCCCCCACCAGACGAAGCCAAAGCAGCACAGCCACGTCCGGCGCCCCCCCCCCCCCCCCCGCTGCCCGCACCAGGCCCTGACGCGCGCCGGCCAGAACCACCCCCACCCGCCCCGCAGCCACACCCGCCGCGATCAGCGGGAACAAAGCAGCTCCACCATGCCTCCAAGAGAGAAAACCCACCCGAAAACCCAATCAGCGCAGCCAGCCCGTCCACACCGGCCCCTCAACACCACCCTCGCCGGAGCCGCCCAGACCCACACACACCAGCGCCGCCAGCAGGACCCCCACCCAGCAGGCCCGCCCGCCCCCCGAGAAAACAGACATGCCAATCCCCCCCCAAAAAAAAGCCCCCACAATGCGACAGTGGACAACCGACCCGCCCACAACCACTCCCCCCTACCGAGGAAGAAAAAGAAAAAAATAAATCAATAAATAAAAAATAAATAAGTAAATTAATTAATTAATTAATAATTACAATTAAAATAAATTTGCAAGAGGAGAATTGCGAGCGGAAAAACCGGAGCCCAAAACAAGACCCAAGATTTGCACCTCACCATGCTGTGCAGCTCCCCTCCCCCCCGAACCGATACCACAGAACCGGCATAGGAAAAAGCACCGCCCAGGAACCGACATCGTAGCGAAGGCACCGACACGAAAATCCCTGAACAACACCCAGCCCCACCCCGAAGTGGATCCAGTCCCGGGCCCCAGGGATCCGAGGCCCCAAGGGCGCCCAGCCCCTAGACAGGAGCCCCAGCGAAGCCCCGGCCGGCCGGGGCCAGCGGAGAGGCCGCCAGGAATGAGCCAGCAGCCCCCCGGGCATCCACCCCCAGACCCCGAGCTCCACCAGTGCACCGGTGAGCCCCGACGCCAGCCAGCGGAGGGAGAACAGGACGGGGGGAATGGGCTCCGCACTTAGCGGAGACTTGAGATGTATTTGGGAGAGGGTGCGGTTGAGACCCCAACCTGGGAGAAAAAAGAAAAAAAAAAAACACGCTCACCATCTCAATCATGCCTTCCCTCCCTAGTGCCCCCACTCGTACCACAGAGAAAAAATAAATAAAAAATAATAATAATAATAATAAATAAAGAAAATAAGAACGCGGACACACATAACACTCACATCCAATAATACCAGGACCAAAAACCCGGTGACACCGGTGGTTGGTCCCGGGACTATCGGATGACCCAATAAGTGAACCTAAAATCCGGATGTGGGGGGAGGGGAGCGGCGACACCGCCACACCAACCCATCTCATTCCTGCTTCAAGCCCGGCCCCCCACCCCGCACACGGACCGGACCACCCCCAGCAAGAGCCCCCCCCGGGACCGCGGCCCACCCATCCCGCGCAGGCCACCGAACCAGAACCGCCCCCCCCGAAAAAAAACCCAAACACTTCAACCAGGCACTTCATGGCCCTCCATCCAACATTCTTTGGGGAGAGCAGAGGTGACAGTCCCGCCAGCGGCAGGCCACCTAGGCCCCGCAGCCGGCCCCAGCCAAAACCACAGACCAGGTGGCTTGCTCTTCTTCCAGGCCCCAGACTCCGGACGGCAGCCGGAGAACAGGGGTGTGAGAAGACCCCAATCCTCCCTGCGCCCGCTCGAATGTGGTGTTGTTGTGTGTTGCTCTCAAATGTAATTAAAACTGGGAGTACCAAGAGGGGGTGTCCGGCACAGTCCACCCCCCCTCCAGGAGATAGACGGTGCCAGCACACAACCCTGAACCCTCAATGTCTAGGTGCAAGAGGGGATGGAGGAGGCCGACCGTGGTGAGGCCCATAAAATAAGCCCCCCCCGGTGGCCCTGACCCCCACTCCCCGAAAATGCCCTACATAGATGTGTGTTGTGAAAATGATGTAGATGGAAGTGTCTAAAATGCAAAATAAAATTGGGGTGGGGGACATCCTCAGAAGGTGTGGCCCTCCAGTAACGACCCCCTCCCCAAAAACCTACATGTGTGGCAGAGTGATGGAGCAGGCAGAGGGAGGATTTCGGGGATGGGGAGCAAAGGACTGGGCTGCTAGCTGCACTCCCAGGGAGCCAGCTCCCCCGCTGACTCCAATAGCACCCCCGTTCCCCCGAGAGCCCCTCCAGAGAGGGGGGCCCCACCAGTTTCACCACCGTAGCCCGGGGGCACGGGACCGGCAGCAGGACCCACCGGCCAGCCGGGCACGGAGCCGACACCACCACCCTCCCCCCGTCCTGTCCATCCAATAAATAAATAAGAAAATAAATAAAAATAAATAAAAAAATAAAAACAAAATAATAATAATGATAATAATACTAATAATAATAATAATTAAAAGAAAGAAAAATAAATAAATAAATAAATAATAATAATAATAAATAAATAAATAAATAAATAGGGGGGGGGACAACCCCAGCCGGCCAGCCCACGCACAACACGCAGAGCCCCCACCCCGGACGAAGCCCCACCAGGGGGCAGCACGGACCAGGACCAAGACAGGGAGCTAGACCCGAAGCCCTTCCAAGATCTTCTTCCCACTATCACCCCCCCCACCCCCCCTCCGGAGATCTAATCCCTCCCCTACAATAACAATCAACCTACTCACCACACAAGCGACAGAAGACATCCAGGCCGAGAACATTCCTACTCCCCCTCCCTCCCCTTCCCCCATTTGCAGAGTGCAAACCCGTGAGGAGGTAAGCATTGCCATAGGTGTTAATGTCCATACCCCCCCAGCCCAACAGGCCCCGAGGCACCCCGGCACACCAGAGGCCGTGGCAGCAGGGGCAGACAGCCGGGCGTACACCGGCCCAGACCCCAAGCAGCACTCCCCACAGAACCCGAACCCCCGAAACCCCACCGGGGCCCCTGCCCAAGGGCAACGCACCCGAGGGATCCCAGACCAGGACCAGGACCCACCCCAGACCCACCCAGCAGTAGGGCCGGGCAATGCCCAAAAACCCCCGGTGCCGGCACCAGCACCCCCACCCAGACACCGGCCCCCGAACGACTCCCCCCCGAGACCGGTCCCACAACACCAATCCGAAGAAGAAGAAAGCCACACAACACAGCAAAGCGCAAATCACGAGCCCCACTCCAAGCTCCGATTTCCCCGCCCACACCCCCCCTCCCACACATAAAAAAAAAAAAAAAAATTATAATAATCTCCCCCTCACTGAAGAAGAACGGCCGCAAACAAGCCAGCGTCCAACACCCACCGCCACACCGCGAGGACCCCTCCACCCAGATGCTCCTCCCCAGAAAAGTCAACATGCCTGCCCTCCCAGGAGACAAGCAAGCCCGCCGAACAGGAACCCCTCCGGCAGCGCACCGCCGGCATGCGGGGGCCCAAGCGGCCCCAACAGAAACAACACCGGAAGGCCGATATGGACGAACCGACGGCACCAACCAAGCCCCCAGGCGGATTCCCCCACCCAAAAACACAACGAAACCACTCCGCCCCCACCGACCACAGCAAACACAGCTGCAAGGCAAAAAAAAGGACAAAGCAGCCCGCCCGGCGCACGCCAGAGAGCCAGAGCAGCAAGGCCGCCCCAGCCGCCAGAAGCCGGCACAAGCAGCAAAAAGAAAGCAGCAGACGCGACCCCGCCGCGCCCGGCGCGAAAGCAGCACAACCCACCCCGCTCCGGCCCCGCACGGGCCGCAGAGAGGAGGACGGTCGCGCCGGCCACGGCCCCCCCCCCCCCCGCCGCCAAACACCGAGCAACCCTCCACTCCCAAACCGTGCCACCGGCACCCGTCCCAACAGAGCGAAGCCACACCCCCGACCCGGGGGCACTCCAAAGGGACCCCCGACGCCCGCAACCAGCCCACAACAGACACACATGAACCCCGGCCACAGGCGCGACCACCCACGCACCGCCCCGGACGACGCAACCACGGCAAGCGCCACGGCCAACCACCGAAAGCCGGCACCGAAAGACGAGGCACGCCCCGATGCCCCGCAGAGCAGAAGCACCCCGGCCAGCACCACAAAAGAACCGATGCCCGGCGCCCAGCCCCACCCAGCAGCAGCACAGCTACCAGGCCAGTAGCCCACGTCTGCCACCACTGAACCCCCCAAGAGCACCGCACACGGCCACCGCAGGACCCCCGAGGCGCCCCAGACTCCTCCCCGATGGGGGCAACAGTCCCCCAGGCCAGACCCGCCAGGCACCCCGCTCCGAGCACCCCCCCGAGCCCCCAGGACCCAAGGACCCCGAACTAGCCCCCGCGCCCCATAGGACGCACCCCACAGCCCCCCACTACACTAAGTGATGGAGCTGATCAAGGGAGCCCAGAGAGATTGTTCTGATGGGGATGCAGATGCTGTCTCAAGATTAATATGATTCAACAACAGATCTCTGTACTGATTGATGTTGAGTTTATCCTTACTTTTCCAATTCATGAGGATAGTTTTCTTTGCGATACATAATGCAGTGAATGCCATGCAAACTGATTTTTTTCCCATAGGGCTTCCCTCAAAGTCACCCAGCAAGCAAACTGGAGGGGAAATTGGGATTTTACAACCCAGGCACAGTGATAGATCCTTACATACCTGTACCCAGAATCTCTGAACCGGCGTGCAGAACCATAACGCGTGAAAATAATTATCAAGTTGATTGCCTTTGCACTGTGGACAGATGTTAGATTGCACAAAACCCATCTTGAATAATCTTTGACCTGTATAGTGCACTCTGAGGAGGATTTTGTATTGTATTAATTGTAAATTGGGGTTTCTAGTCATGTTAAAAGTTCTTAGACATATCTGAGCCCAGATGTTTTGTTCAAAGCTGGCTGATAAATCCTCCTCCCATTTAGTAATAGGAAGAGATATTGTATCATCCAGTTTAGTCAGTGTCCTGTATAATTTAGACAGAAGTTTGGGGGGGGGGTTAACTCTAGAAACTCTGATATTTTAGTTAGAATTATTAAACCTCCATCAATATGCTTAAATTTATTTCTAATTATAGCTTTAATTTGCTCATATTCTAAGAATTTATTTTTGTTAATGCCATAGGGTTATTCCAGATGGGTGTACGACTGCACGGGATTAGTGATGACTTCGTTATTTTTAGAAATTCCCACCATGCTGTCAGGGAAGAGCTGATGTTAATATTTTTAAAACATGGGTGCCGCTGGATATTAGAGCTAATAAACGGCAAATCTGAAATTATGATATTACTGCATATATCCTGTTCTGTGTCTATCCAGGGCTCATCTAAGGGATTATGTTTTATCCATTTAGAGATGTATTGTAATCTATTTGCTAAGTAGTAGTGTTGGAAGTTAGGTAAATCTAGTCCCCCTCTGTCTTTAGTTTTCTGTAGTGTCTTTAAGCTGATACGAGGGGTTTTGTCCTTCCAAAGAAATTTAGAGATGGACGAATCCAGAGATTTAAACCATTCGGTTGATGGTTTATTTGGGATAATTGAAAATAGGTAGTTAATTCTGGGTAAGACCATCATTTTAAATGAGGCTACCCGACCCATAAGGGAGATCGGAAGCGATTTCCATCTTTCTAGGTCCTCTTCTATATTCTTTAAAAGAGGGATGTGGTTGATTTTTGGTAACTCAGCTAGTTTAGATGACACAGTAATTCCCAAATATTTGATATTTCCTGATTGCAATTGTAGACCTGAGGGATTCTGTAGAGAGCAATTAATTGGTAGTATTATAGTTTTAGACCAATTTATAGAGTATTCTGAGACCTCTGAGAAAGATTCCAGTAAACTAATCACTTGAGAGAGGCAAGTGTTTGAGTGCTGGAGATAAAGTAATACATCATCTGCGTAAAGACTAATTTTATGCTCTATTTTCATGCCTTTTATACCTTTAATCATATTTGTTTGTCTGATTGTAGCAGCCAGAGGCTCAATGAAAATAGCAAAAAGTGAGGGGGAGAGTGGGCATCCCTGTCTGGTGCCCCTCTGGAGACAAAAGCTGGAAGATGTTTGATTATTTGTCCTGACACAGGCTGTTGAGAAGCTGTATAATATTTTTAACCAATTTATAAAGGAAGCGCCAAAACCAAATTTATGTAGAGTAGCAAATAAAAATTTCCAGTTTACTCTATCGAATGCTTTTTCTGCATCTAAAGACAATATATAGGATTTAAGATTTTTGCTGTAGGAATAATCTATTAAATTCAACAGTCTGCGTGTGTTAGCAGCTGACTGCCTTCCTTTAATGAAACCAGTTTGATCAGGGTGGATTATGAGAGGAGTGACTTTATCTAATCGTTTTGCTAAAGCTTTACAGATTATTTTAATATCCACATTAATTAAGGATATGGGACGATAGCTGCTCGGAAACATAGGATCTTTGCCTGGTTTAAGCAGGAGACTAATGGTGGCAGAATTCATATTAACTGGAAATTTGCCATTATCTAGAGTTTCCTGCAGCATTCTGTGGAACGTTGGGGCCAGAATGTCCCAGAACTCTTTATAGAACTCAGTAGGGAACCCGTCTGGACCTGGTGCTTTATTGTTTGGCATGTTTTTTAATGCTTCCTGAACTTCAGCTGTAGACAGCGGTGAGTCCAGGGTCGCTCTTTGACTCTCTGATAATTTAGGAAGAGTTATTTTATCCAGAAATCGCTTAATATCATTATCTGATGGATTTAACTGTGATGTGTATAAAGATTTATAGAAATCTCTGAAGGCATTGTTAATATCCTCCGGATCTTGTAATGTATTACCAATTGAATCTGTAACTGCAAATATAGTCGTTTTTTCTTTGTTTATTTTTAGCTGATTAGCTAAGAAACTTCCTGACTTGTTGCTATGTTCAAAGTTGTCAATTCGAAGTCTTTGAGTTAAAAATTTATTTTGTTTTTCAATAAATTCGTTTAGTTCTAGTTTTCTTTTACGGCTTTCCCCTAATTTTTCCTCATCTTTCTAGTAACTTTATTTTTCCCTCTAATTCCTGGATCTTTTTTTGTTCTAACTTTTTTTTATGAGATGAGAATGAACTAATTTTACCTCTCATCACTGCTTTCCCTGCTTCCCATAGTATAGATGCTGATGTTCCTGGTAAATCATTGCACACCAAGTATGATGCCCACTCCTACTTGAAAAATTTGAGAAACTCTTCATCTTTAAGCAGTGATGTATTTAATCTCCAGCTCTTGTTTTGTGGGGCTATTTTTGTATTTATTAGGGTTAAAGTAACAGGAGCATGATCACTGACAGCAATAGGGTGGATTACAGCATCTGAGACATCAGACAGCAGTGAGCTGCTGATTAGGAAATAGTCCAAACGAGAGTAGGAATGATGCACATTAGAAAAGAAAGGTCATAGTATTCCAAGAAAGTTTATAGTTAGTTATAAAGCACATTTAGCAAACAAGTAAACAACAAATAAACCAGTAAAATTAAGATAACTCCAAAAAGTAAAGCATCCAGAGAAATAAGTTTAAAAAAAAAGCTAAACCAGCAGTGAAAGTCAATTAAACTGTAGGGTATATTCAGGTCATGTAGATCAACACAGGAAGTTTTCAATGAATTCTAGATTTGACGTACAACCCCTGGAGAAAGGCAGAGGAGAAGTATGCTGTATTTTTACAACAGTCAATCCCAGTTAAGAATGGGAAACACCAGTTTTATACTGGTTCTTTTCATGGTACCAGATACAAATCTAATATCCCAAGCTTGATCCAAGCTGACATGAGACCAGAATAAAGAGGGTCACAATAGTTTCCAAGCAATTCATGTAGTTATGTTTTATTTATATCATATATAGATAACATTATTTGAGCTTGAAATTGCAGGAAATAGTTTTTCACTGCAAAGGTATTAACATTTTCACACTGGGTATAAAAAAAATATACAGGTTTTCATGCATGAGCCTAAATATTAAATTATACCTACTCTAGGAATGCTTAAGTTAGAGGTGAGTTAGAAATAATATAAAATAAGCAGTTTAAACTACATATTATCTATCCAAGGGTTGTTGTTTGCCATTTTATACCATATTATAGTGGGAAAAGCAGAGAGAACATAAAGTTAGAGGTTGAACTTAAATACGGGACAGTGGGAGTAGAAACAGAAGAAACATTAGCTACAATATAGCTGCTTTTTTCTTTACATGAAAAATATTTTAATGTTTTACTTTGCATAACCATTTTGCTTAATTAATGCGCCACAAGCCCTTTTCTTTTAACTTGTGCTGCTTTCTATGACAGTTTGAATTAAAAGACGGAAGTATCAATAGTGTTAGTAACAAAAAAAAAGCATTATATAAAATATATACTTATACAACATAAACTTTCCCTGTTTGTAAGATTCGATTGAGTGTAGATGAGCTATATTTCTAACGGATAAGAAAATGTAAAACAAAACACTTCAGAAAAGAGTGTTGGAATTTCCGTGGAGCAGTGAAAGCATCACGCGTCCAGCATGAAGCTAGCCGCTGCGGTGGTTTCCCTTCCGGAGAGCCGCTCGGCTTGATTCCCCTTCCAGTCCTGGGGGAAGGTTTTAATCCACCGGCGGAGGGGGAGACGTAACGGGACCTTTTTTAGGACCGTGAAACAGGTGGGAGGAGATTTATTAGTTTTTTCCTTCACTGTGTTTTCTGGTCGTTATTTTAGCTAACAGGTAGTCGTTAGCTTAGCTTAGCCTGCTTTAGCTTTGTAACCAACAGCTAACCTCAGTCATCCTGACTGAGGTTCACAAAACCTGTCCTCCTTATTATTCTGAGCTTTCTGGGGTTTGATTAGTTATTTAGTCCACTGTAGCTCCAAAAAGCAGCGCGTCATGTAGCCAGCTAGCTTTAAGGATATCTCCACTAATAATAACTCAATCCTAAAGGAGACGTTTACTGGAAAACTAAAGAAGAAGTAAATAATATCCCGATTTCTCCCAATGTTCTGATTATAAAGCAGTTATTGACATGTGAATCACATTTATTGATGCATATTGTTTCTCATCGCTTTTTTTGCAATAATTTTTGTGGATAAATTTGCAAGTTTGTTTTAGAGTTAAAATAATAAAGAACAACATCAGCTAGCAGTACATTGTATGAGTTTTAGTTAATCTAAAATCCGGTCATATTCAGAATTCAAACTTCTGAAAGTACTTTAAATATGAAATTATTGCATACTGTTCAATAAATAAGTGTCTTTGTTAGAGTTTGGTTGAGGTTTTGAGGATCCAAATGCAGAGAGATTGGAGTTCTTGCAGGCAACAGAGGCAGGAATCCAAAAATCCAACATAAAAATGCAAAACAAACCAGAACCATGGAGACATCAGGGAAAACAAGCACTAGGAGCCCTGGAATGAGGAACCAGCACTGAGGAACTGCACAAGGAGAGTATATATATGGGAGACTGAACAAATCATTTTAGAACCACAAACAAAAAGAAAAAAAACATCTTAAGTAGCCTATTTATAGAAAACACAATTTAATTTACAGTATGAGGGCAATAAAACTATACACGGAAATATTCTAGTTTTGGTTAATAAGATCTCAACATTTTGAGATCTTATTAAAGAATTCATTAAAAAAAACAAAACAATCCACTGGACTTTATTTTGAAGTCTGAAGACGTTTCACTTCTATCCAGGAAGCTTTTTCAATTCAAAATGTCAGAAATAGCGTTGAGTTTCAGGTTTTATACAATAGCCCCAGCCTAGTAAACCAGCCCCATCCGCCAGTGGCCCAAATCATTTTTACCTGCGAGTGGTTTAGCCTCGATCAATGCCCCAGGCCCTAAATCCGGCCGGCCAATCACAAAGCAGAGATGTGTTTTGGATGTAGTGGGCGGGGCTTTGAGGGCTTGACGACAAAGCTGCACTATGCTGGAGAAAACACAACAGTAGCATGCACTGCGGCAGCAGCTTTCAAAGGAGCGCACCGTTAAAAATTAAAAGTTTGCTTTCTGTTGTTCAGTAAAAGTACGTTTTAAGATCATTTGAGGCGAGAATAAAATACTTTAAAGCATCACTATACGGTCCATTTACCCATTTAATGCGTAACTAAAAAAACTATTTCCGAGGTTGAGAGGAACGCAGCAACCAGTGGAGGTCCGAGGCTAACGACGGCCGGGGCTAACAGCAGCCCGTCTGCAGCGGCCCTCTCTCAGCATAGCCGTGTGTGATGGACCGCTGGCTCTGATGGCCATTTTTGAATCAGCTTTGGAATCAGTTCTGAAAGGATCAGACTTTGGGTTTTCATTGAAACGTGAGCAGGAAGAGGATCTATTGTCATTAATTTTTAAGAAGGACGTATTCGCCGTTTTACCGACAGGCTGTTAGTTTCCACTCCCCCACCAGCTTCCTGTCGCGTTTCATACGTCACAGTCAGCTGCTCTCATTAGTCAGAGCGTTGGCCAATAGGCACAGACATGGTTTGAAAAACAACGGTTGTTCTCATCAACAATCTTCCGTTGTCTCATTCATCAGGGACAGACTAAATTACACATTTCATCTCCCATTTAGTCTGGTTTATCAGGCTACAGTAGCACAACAAAAATACATTTTTAGAATTAACATTGCAGTTACACAGGATGTCCACCAGAGAGTGCTGACAGCCTGAATGTGCTCTAAATGTTGAAATGTTAAAGTTAGATTTTAAAACTCTTTTAATATCAGCCATGCAAGTGACCTTAAGAAAATAAAACTAGAACTTTATTAGATTATTTAACCGCATAAAAATTGAAATACAAAAGCAGCTTTCATATTTTAGAATAGAGATCAACCGTTGCAGGTTTTTTAAGGCCAGTATGTCTTATTTTGATTTCAGTGCTAACAGATGTCACACAAGTCTCAATATAAACAAAAAAGAAACATTAACAAATAAAAAAAAAAACTGACAATTTATTGCAAATGAAGTGGAGTGGCACTGATCTCAGTTCATGACTGCTGACTGCTCTTATGGATCGGTCCATGCATGAACATACTGGATACCGAAACAACTTATGATACAATATGATACTATACTATGATACTATTAAGATTTCATATATATACTGTTATACTATAGACCAGAGGTCACGGATTAGCGGACTGCGGTCTGGACCCAGACCCAGCTGCTGGCTAATCTGGAGCCAACCTGATTTAAACATTTATAAATTACCGCATGTTGTCTGACGGCAGTGTCTAGCTTCACTTGTGCCGCTTCTACTGTTACCCTGAAATCCCACATCCTCCGTCTCCGCTCTGCTCCGCAGCGCTCCAGACCTCCTGTGCACAGCAAAGCCTACAGCCTCCGCTGTTCCTCCCGTATTGCTGCGCTCCGACTTCTCCTCGGAGCTTGAGGAGAGCATGCGCGATATTATCATTAAAATCGTAGAAGCAAAACATGCAGAAATTAACGCTTAATTTAATATGACATATTAAAAAACTCCCCATCAGCATCCAGCATATGTGCGGTTTCTGATGGAGATGAAAAATCTGCTTCCTGGTCTGTTGAAGAACCAATAGTTTGCATCCAATCTTTGAAATAAACAGTGTTCGTTTTTTGAAATATATAAGATGTATGCTCTAATGTTTAGTTACCTATCTGTCGTTACTATATTTTAACTTGACAAACCGGATATAGGCTTTATGGGGAGTGTTGGTATAGTGGTTAGAGTAGTCTACTGTGCTCTGAGAAGGTTGCAAGCACCCGGTTCGATCACCACAGCCTTCACTCTGGGTCCCTGAGCAAACTAAACCTCATACTGCTTCCTGGGTGCTGCACCATGGCAGCCCGCTGCTCCACAAATGGGTTAAATTCAGGGGTAAACTTCTCCAGTGTGAGATCAATAAAGTTCAATTATTATTATTATTTATATGCAGGTTTCCTAAGCAAAAGGGAGCGCAAGATGCTGGTAAAAATTCTCAGTAATTTAGGTCCTAGTCATTCCAAAAAAGTTAAAAAACGATCCTCTGGACCTTGTTTCCAAGTTATATAAGTCCTGGAACTCAACGCTATTCCTGACATTTTGAATTGAAAAAGCTTCCTGGATGGGAAGAGAAAGGTCTTCATTTGGAAACAAAGTCCAGTAGATTGTTTTTAACGCTTTTTGAAATACCATTACTGAACATTTATAAAGGTGCAGATTGTATTGAAGAATAAAAGAAGTGCAGTTTCTCATGTGTTTCTGTGTTTCGTATCCACAGACTACAGCCATGGGTCCAGACAACACACCATCTGAATCTGAATCTTCAGAGGAAAGTATGTAAATAATTATCCTGTTAACAAATATTAACCAGCTCCAATTGCAGGTATTTAGCCTTGTTAAGGTTTAGGTAACCCTTGTGTTTAGAATGGTAACTTTTCATTCAATGTAAAGTCCTTTTAAAATTCCAGAAGTTAACCATTTTCACCAAACCAGTTCCTGTTTCCACCAATAAAAGCTAGCTCTGTCCCTGGGGGGTGTATATCTTTTATAGATATGTATTTGTAATATGTCTGCATATCTGGTGTATTTATTAACTGGAGGACCTGAGGACCAAAGCCTGGTCCTAATGAGGCGGGCTACGATTTAGATACCTGGCCTTATGCTACGTCCACATACACACGCTTTGAGCAGCAGAAGCAGACAGTTTACATGCCAAGTCTGTGGTCAACGTGGATCAAGGCGCATCCAAAAAGTCCTTCAGCATGTTTCGAGCAGCAGGAGCAGCACAACGTGACGTATCTGAGCAGCTGAGGCATCGCTTCACGAGCTTCTGAGCATCTGAGGCGCATGGCATGCTTCACAAGCAGCAGCTGGAGTTGGAAAAATGTAACTTTAGCTGCTGGACATCAACCAATGAGAGAAGCTGATCTGGGAGCTGGCAGGGAGTCAGACGCAGCACTGCTGATGCAGAGCGCTATGATCACTCCTCTGAAACGGTTTATTAACGCCTAAATTAACTTCAAATGTAGAAACCTGCCGGCAGAATATGTTGGCTTTTATTATCCTGCTGCCTGCAGTTTGTAGCACAGACCTGAAAAACGCTAACATCTACTTCCAGCCGCCACCAACAGGAGGGGAAAACCCCCAAGAGGTGAGCGGGCCTGAGGCAGCTGCTGCTGGGGATTCCCAGCGACAGCGCAGCGCCGGTATGTGGGGGTCTGAATTAACCTTGTGCTGCGAGCTGAATTGTCGCGAGATCTGAGTTTTCAGTCTCACAACAAATCCATATTGAAAGACTCCCGCTTATATATCTGTCTCATAACAACCAGCGAGTCGGACCAATGACATGCTAGCAGCTTTTATTGGGGCGGGACATGTAGGAATGGCCACAATAAGACGGGCAATGCAGGGGATTTGGTGGAGGACTCACCTATTGATGCCACAATTGACTCGGTTTTGGCAAAAATAGTGACAATTTCTCATTTAAGAAAGGAGCAAAGAGGTGCCCTTCGACAGGAAAAGTTTGATTTCAGGGTTCCCGCGGGTCCTTAAAACGTCTTAAAAGGCATTGAATTCTTCAACATAAAACTAAGGCCTTAATTGGTATTAAAATGTCTTAAATGAGTCTTTCGTAGGTCTTAATTTTTAAAACATCATAAATAGGATTATTTTTATTACAATTTATTTTGTAATCTAAATAAAACATTAAAATTGACAAATTTTTTTTTCTATTTAGAAAAAATAATGTCTCTCCATTATTGGTTCTGTCCCGATAGCGGAACCAAATCTCCCAAATGTCCCGATGCCGGGACATTTGGGAGATGCGCCATTAACTTTTTGTCCGGAAAATATGAGCAAGTGTAAATGTAACCAAAATTGTCTCCAGCCAAGAGTTTCCTCCATGGCTAAAACCAGGGAACATACATGAGGCTCAGTGGATTTATGCAAGAAGTCATTCAAGCTCAGAACGATGGGAATTAAGGCAGTGGAGTCGCAGATGCGAAGCACGAAACACAAAGCGTCAAAATGGAGTTACAGAGAAACAGCCGGTATTTCTCAGTTTAGTTCCACCCTTGTCTCTGCAACGCCTTCACTTATCACCAAATCAAACATACTAAGAAAACCATACAAAGAAAAATAGCTGCAAAAAGACTTAGCACTGGTTATGTTGGGGCTTTAAAACTGGTTTGTTTTGTTCCCTGCTAAAACAAAGTTTGTGAATTCAGTTAAATAATTGTTAAAATATATCTGTCATTTGTGTGTTTTTAGCTTTCTTCCTGTATGGGAAGCTTTTCAAAATGTGAAACATTAGTGCAGTGGTTTATGTTAAAATAAACCTTTGGGTTAAGTTGTCGCAAGCAGGTTTTTCTTGTGTTTCTTGTGAATTTGGTCTTAACTTTTTATTTCAAGTGGCATTAAAAAGTCTTAAAAAGTCTTGAATTTAACTTGCCTGATGCTGTAGGAACCCTGTCAATCAACCCGTAAGCAACATTATCTGGTTAAAGGTTCCCACCTGATAAATGTTCAGGATGCGACTCAGTTCCAGAAGTTGGCTAAAAAGATACACCTATGTAATTCTCAGTAGTATACGATCAACATCACACACGGAAAAATAGTGACCGCGCACCTTGAACGGAACCATTGGTGACAGCGCACCACCATTAGTGCAGTGGTTTATGTTAAAATAAACCTTTGGGTTAAGTTGTCACAAGCAGGTTTTTCTTGTTTCTTGTGAATTTGGTCTTAAATTTTTATTTCAAGTGGCATTAAAAAGTCTTAAAAAGTCTTGAATTTAACTTGTCTTATGCTGCAGGAACCCTTTATTTATCAGCTTACTAAATGTCACGATTCGTTGCTACTATTGACTGAAAGCATATTATGGAAGGCAGGTACTAGCTGGCACATCACCCAATCAGCTGGAAGT
Organism: Cyprinodon diabolis; assembly: GCA_030533445.1. Lineage (NCBI taxonomy): Eukaryota > Metazoa > Chordata > Actinopteri > Cyprinodontiformes > Cyprinodontidae > Cyprinodon > Cyprinodon diabolis. The sequence continues at coordinate 2,510,664 of CM060066.1, forward strand.
ATTGTACTAAACGTTTCCTCCTCTTCACGGACAGCCTGAACGGCAGCCGTCCCAGATTGATAACGTAGAACTCAACTCAGTGCTAGACATTAATCTGGCTACTGCCAGGTTAGGTCTGAGCGGCTCCCACAGAGAAATAATCTTTGAAGGCAGGATGGTAATCTGGATGAACTGACTGCACAGACCATGTTTTCAGGAGGACTTTCTCACTTCAACATAGATTCTAACTACTTTTTACCCGCTGATCACAGCTAATATAGCAAAGCTGCTCTCTGGTTTAAACACAGGAGCAGCAGAAACATCTGGACTCACTTTACTGGACACGCCTCCAGAGCATCAAAGATGCTCTGGAGGCGTGTCCGACCTTTATGTACAAGCTAGGGATGCACGATATAATCTGCCCCCTATCGGTATCGGCCTTAAAACTGAATATCGGACATCGGCCACCCCACCGATAGTTAACCCGATATTTGATCAGCTTCTGAGTTTCTAAAGTCTAAAAAAAAAAAATACTACTTCTTGTTCTTCCTCAAAAACTTCTTTTTTACAGACTTAAAAACTTCTAAAGACAAGGGAAAAAATATTGATACATTAAAATATCCCAATATCTTCATATGCTGATATATTGCCATTTAAAAACACCATAACAATCTCTTTTACTAATGAAATATTGCTATATGTCATCGTTATGCTACGAAATCCCCCCAAAATTCACCAAATGTTGCCATATTTTTATATGTTGATATATTGACGCGGTATCGATCTATTTTACTAACAAAATCTCACAAGAATTTGCAAAATATCACGAGAGTTTGTAACAGAACGATGCAATTTCACGAGATTTTGAAAGTAAAATAGATCAATACCGCGTTTTTAAAAATCAATTTGATATCAGCATATGAAAATATATTTGAGTATATTATTTTTCAAAGTGTCAGAAATGGATAACAAAACTGCTATTTTCAATGACTACTTATTTTTGTCCAGCTTTAACATCGGCTACATGAGTTTTAAAATATCGGCATATCGGATAAAATGAAGAAGCTGCTGAAATCATGCAGTTTGAACGAAACTTTAGGCTTAGAGATCTTGTGTAAACTGAGTTTTTTTAATGTTAGGAATATACTGGTAATGAAAATGTTAAAGGTCCTATATTATGCTTTTTTAACCCTTTCAAAGTCAACTACCGTTATATGATGAAATATTGCCTTTCACACTATGGAATATTAATTTGTTATGAAATAATGTTTGTTCGTTTTTTTCCTACTTGGCAGAAAGACTCTGGCCTTCAGTGCTAAACTGCCTTCCTGCATCAACGCGGCGTATTAAAGCTGCAGATGTTTTGTCTGCGCTTTAAGCGCGATTTTCGATTTTCAATCATCGCACGCAGCTCACGCTGTACGATGAAACCGCAGGCTTTAAAAGTTCACAGCTCATGATGTTTGTTCTCACGCTGTGTGGCCCGACGCTCTGATGCGATCTACCTGCTCAAACTGTACGTCTAAAAACCACACGTCTGACTAAGCGCCGAGAGATGGCGCTGGTCGGACTCGTCAATCTGGAAGAAGAAGAACTTTGTTCAGTGCTCGAGGTTCTGCTAGATCGGCTCCTAGCTCTGCTTCAACCGCAGGATTTACCCAAAAACATCCTCACCACGGCCGACTGAATTACAAACGTCTGATTCTCTACTGACTAGGGCTGGGCGATATAGAAAAAAAGCTTATCGATAAAAAAAAATGCATATTGATCGATATCGATAATTATTGAAAAGATTTGAAACCATATTTTATGTGCAGCTCTGCCTGGACTTTTTATAATATTGCTAAATGATTCAATTTTAATAAAAAACACAAACACAGACTTCGAATTAAATATTTATTTAACCAACTTTTTTAACCATAACAGAATTGTTTTAAAGAAAAATAACTTAAGAGACCTGGGTTATGTTATTAAATACTGACAAAGAATAAACTAAAGTGACCAGAAAAGTGACCAAAATAAATATAACAAATAAATAAATGCCCCCCCACCGCCGCCGCCGCCCCCGTTTCCTGCTTTAACCTGAGTTATTACTTTGAAGTTTCTGGCCCCTCAGCATTTTTATCTCAATCGTTAGAACTACGTGGGAAACTGCCCAGAACTGAAAATATAGATATATTTTCCCGACATTCCCGAAGATTCCTCGGAGGAGAGCCGCGGCGGGGCCTACACAGCTCGTACTCCTGCGGCTGTGAGCGGCTGAGATGATAAAAAAAAAAAAAGTTGGTTGTGTTATCAGACTTGGTTTCACTGGTTCCCGACACATTTTACAGATGACTGAGGTTTGTTTTTTGTCCGACTTGCCATGAACTACAAAAACCCTTCTTTGGAACAATTTCCTCCGCCTCTCCTGCTGCGACATCTTCATGTGCTCTGTGTTGTGGTTTGAGAGGGCGGGGCTTGGTGATGGCGTGCCTGGGTCCGCGATTGTGATTGGTTGGGAGGAAGTAGCGACTAGCATAAACCTACATGCTAGGCTACAATGAGAAGGAAGGAAAACTGCGTTTCTTTTTTATCGAACTTTTATCGACCCTCTTTTTTTCTATTGCGCCACACGTCTATCGATCGATATATATCGTTATTGAATTATCGCCCAGCCCTACTACTGACCTTTCATTTGTTTCTGTTTGCAGTAGTTCAAACATCCTGGCCACTGTATTCTCTGTGTTGCTAAGTATGTTAAAGGATTATTACTGAACTATGTTCACACAGTGAAAATTATATAGGTCCTTCTGTAGGTTTTGCATGAAATAGGCCAGTGTTTTTCAATCCTGGTCCTCAAGGCACCCTGCTCTGCATGTTTCTGAGCTTCAACAAACCCTGATAATCTGCCATCAATTGATAACAGGTGTGTGAAAGCTGAGAAACATCTAAAACATGCAGGGCAGGGTGCCTTGAGGACCAGGGTTGAAAAACAACGCTATAGGCAATGAAAATGATCCATTCTTTTCTGAAATTATCAACAGGTGTTGAAGCCGTGGAGGTGAATGTAGAACTGGAGTCTGATTCCAGTGATGTTTCGTCCGCCTCTGACCAGGAGAGCTCCAAACAGCTGAAAAGTAAAAAAACAGACAAGCGTTTCCCTTGCCCCACCTGCGGTAAGGTGTTCGACAGGCCATCCAGGGTGGAGAGACACAAACCTGTCCACGAAAAGAAGCCAAAGTCGCTTTATCAGTGTCAACATTGTGAGAAAAGCTTCACCCAGGAGGACAAGATGATTCGACACCAGAACACCCACAACAGGACCAACAAGCATCCCTGCCCTGACTGTGGGAAAGTGTTCAACAGGCCTTCCCGGCTAGCGAGGCATAAACGCACACATTTGAGGAAGCCGAAGGTTCCTCATTATTGTTCGTTTTGTATGAAGCCATTCAATAAACTTCACAAACTCCTGCGGCATGAGCGCGTTCATACCGGGGAGAGACCCTTTACCTGCCCCGTCTGCGGAAAGGGATTCTCCGAGGCGGGTCACTGCAAAGAGCACGAGAAGACGCACGAGGAACAGCCGGAAAAGCCTCACCGCTGTGTCGACTGCGGGATGTGTTTCTTCAAGGCCTCCTCGCTGCGCCGGCACGCCCGTTCCCACACAGGAGAGAAACCTTTTCAATGCTCCCAGTGCGAGCGCAGCTACTCCCGCTCGGAGGGACTCAAGAGACACATGAGAAAGCACACAGGAGAACGGCCGCACAAGTGTATCGTCTGCAGCAAAGACTTTTACACCCGTCAGGATCTGAGCCTCCACAAGCTGACTCACTCAGGAGAAAAGCCGCATATGTGCCCCGTGTGCGGGAAATGCTTCTCGCAGCTGGGCAACTTGAGGGACCATGAGCAGAACGTCCATATTAGGTCAGAGAAATATATTTGCAACGAGTGCGGGGCGTCATTCAACAGATACAACTCCATGACGAAACACCAGCGCCTTCACACGGGAGAAAAACCGTACGAGTGCCTCACATGCGGCCTCAAGTTCACCTGGAGCCATTCCCTCAGCAGGCACAGAAGGACTCATAGCCACAGACAGGCGGCTGGAGAAACCTCAAAGGACCCTGAGGGCTCTACAGGACCGTCTGGGAATCCAAAGACCTGCAAACTCAATTAAATTACCCGAGAGAAAATCCAGCTGCTCTCTGATTTTAAAGTTTGCTCACATGCTTCAACCATTTGAAGGGATTTTCTTGGCCCTAGTTATGTAATGTAAATCCTTATACTGTCCCACTATGGTGAAATTCCCTCTCTGCATTTAACCCCTCCCCTTGGGGAGCAGCGGGCGGCCATTGTGTGGCACCCAGGGAGCAGGGTGGGGTTAAGGGTCTTGCTCAGGGACCCGTATCGGAGGCTTTGGGAATTCAACTCCTACTGCTCTAACTTCAGTCAGGATTACTCTACTGAAGCTAAAAAAAAAAAAAAATCGGACAGCTTAATTCATAATTCCGAGATATTTTTTCATTATTATGACAAATCTTGTAATTATGTGATCTTATCTCGTTATTATGAGATAAGATCTCGTTATGATGAGATACCTGGGATAACCCTGGGATTACTACAAGTGGAGGAAGCATGCAGCCATTTGAAAATTACGCCAAAATCCTTCAACGGCTCCATTAATCCAGATTCCGTTTGGTTTTAGTTTTTCCATATGAAACGACAGGCTGCATTAAGTTGGGAGCTGGTCGTTTTACACGATTCTGAAGCCTCAGCTGTTCTCCTTGAGGATCTAAGATTTTTAAAAAGGTACCAAACAGTTCTTTGGGATGCCACCATGTCAGCTGGAATGCGTTTCAGATGCATTAAAACTAAGTATTTCTCAGGATCCCTAAAAGGAAATAAAAGCAGATTAAATCCCACAACACGCTCATTGTTCAGGTTTCACATAGCATATTCCTTCCTGATATCCTAAATATGACATATCTCACAATTATGAGATCCTGATCTCATAATTACTAGATACTGATGTCGTAATAATGAGATAAGCTGTCAGATTTATTTTTTCTCGTTCGTGAATGTAATACTCTCCCATATATCTGTGTGTTCAGGTCAGATGAACCAAACAGTTTTGTTTGTTGCATCCAATGGAAGAAGCACTAGAATAATGCACTTGTATGCGTTGTTCAGTCGTATTGAGAAAGAACTCGCTGATCTACTCTTTATTTCTGCAGGAACATATATTGTAGGGCTGCAGTGAAGGACTTGTTTGCTTTATTCTGTTATAAACTGTTGGTTTCAGCGAAAAGAATTATAAACAAAGTGTGAAAAACAGTTATAGCAATTATGAAAGCTTTCAATAAAAATGTCCTGAAGCATTTTATTACTACATTTCAATGTGTGAAAACACATCCAATGAATTGTATGGACTGTATAGTATATTTCAAGATAAAAAGAAAGACAACCTAAAGTAATTATTTAAAATTTGCCGCTTATGCGAAGATTCAAAACAATACAGAACATAATTGTGAAGTGCAGCAGTAAGAGCTTCTACTGGAAGATCGGCTCTTTATTTCAGCTCTGCAGGAGTCGAGTCTCTTCATTGGTTTGGGAGCTTTAAAGGAAAAGTTTGGTCATATTCTGCATTCTAACTTTTGAAAGTCCTTTAAATCTGAAATGATTCCATCCTGTTCAATAAATGATCAGTGTTTTTAATTCAGAGTAATTTTCATGTGAATGTGCTTTACTGGAGGCATCCATGTTTGTCAAAGAACACTACTGCCACCTACTGGTTAGTGACATTGTCACGGTGCGGTATCGGCTGTTGATCAAGTCCCAGTGCTGTATCTGGTGTTTGTCACAACGCGCTATTATCCAAGTCATCTTGAAAACATTCTTCTTCCAAATGTTGGCTACATATTACGGGTTTTTTCTCTGGCCAGAAGTTCGATGGCAAATCCTCCCTCTTCAAGTTGGCGATCCAACGACCAACCCGTCCGTGGAGGATCAGGAATCAGAAAGGTGGAATAACTCTTTTTTTCACTTTTACCCGATGTATTCCAGCATCCAGCTGCCATGCACGTGGGCATTGTCAGTTTCACTATAGCTCTGGTGAATTTCAATGGTGAAGTCCTCTGGAAAGAGGACATTTCATCCCAGCGCTGCGTGTCCCGAGCCCCCCCCCCCCCCCCCCCCCCCCCCACACACCATCGAGAGAGTTGGGCTCTCCTCTGTTTATGGGCCCTTTTGATCAGTGATGTGGTGTTTCCAGTCCAGGGGAGGCTGTCTGTGATGTTCACCCCCAGGAATTTGGTGTTTTAGTGGAATAAATATTAGCAATATTACCCTTCTTTGGAAACCAACACATCTATTAATACAAGGCCCATATGGCTTTAACGACAGATGGACTAAGGTAACTTGGGTTCCTTTTTCCCTGCAAACTGATTTCATACTGAACATGAAAAGTGACCAACTTTTGCCAGCAGAGGGAGCCAGTTCGCTGTAGCTTGATGAAGACGAACGCTAACAGTGAGGTATGCAATTCAATAAAAACAGATTTTACAATAAATGAAAAACAGAAAATAAATATTTCAAACTAAAATTAGAAATCTTTCAAAGATAAATACGTTAAGAAAAGAGCAATTCAAATTTGAAAAAGTTTCTAATTTTTTAACTCTGAATTTCAAAAAATTCTCAATTCTTTTTTTTTCTTACCTTTTTTTTTTTTTGGAGAATTCCTGAATCTTTTTTCCTAATTGAGGTGAGAAATCAGCCCAGAACTACACTGGAGGAGCTGGTCATTGACCAGAACAGAGCTGGGACCACCGTTTCCATGGTTACTGTTGGTATTACACTAAGACGTCATGGTTTGAAATCATGTATGGCACGGAAGGTTCAACCAGCACATATGAATGCCGGTGTTCTGTCAGATGAGCATACCCGGTCAGACCAGCATACCTATAGTTAATACCGTTTATCCTTTTATATTATATATTTAGTTTATCCCTTTAATTTTGTATGTAAAATACACTTTAAACTACCTGAGGTAGTCATGTACAAAAAAACTAAAGTCGTAGGGAAATCATATTTAAATGTAAAATCATTTTGGCTTAAACGTATATAAATACTCTTTATCAGACCGTATTGTCCCAAAATTTAGAAAATTCCTATAAAAAAAAAAAAAATTCTCCCATTTGCAGGTGCATGTTTGGGAGCTGCTGACTCCCGGTTACGAATTGCCAGAGATGATGAAGGAACACAGAGCTGCCATCTGTTGCATCAAAATCAAGTGCGATGAGAAAGCGTGCGTCACAGCCAGCATCACACACTGCAGCAGTGGAAGGGAAACACACACATTTGTATTTCCTTATGAATCCCTGATCATCAGAAAGACGAACTGCACTGATATTTGCACCAGTTTTAGTCCGTGAGGCAGACACCCTGTCTACTTTTAAGGCTAGGCTTAAAACTTTCCTTTTTGATAAAGCTTATAGTTAGAGTGGCTCAGGTTATCCTGAGCTATCTCTATAGTTCTGCTGCTATAGGCTTAGACTGCTGGAGGACATAGGGACCCCTTTTTCATCATTCTGCTTCATTCTCTCTCTATTCTCCCACTCTGCAGAATCTGTTAGTTCAATCTCTAACGTTCTGCTCTCTCTGCTTTTTCTCATAGTAGCTTCATCTGGTCTGTTCCTGTTTGGCTGTGACTCCATCCTGGAGAGAAATATCAGCTGTGCTGCTGCCATCAACACCTTTGTTTCTAGATGTTGGAGCTTGGCCTGTTTTCCAGTGCAGTCCTGTTTCTCTGACTGTGACTAACTGGATGTGCTCTCTTCATCCTCTGACATGGGAGCTGGCTCGGAGCTCGTCTGCCTGGCTGTGTGTTTCCTGGACGGGGCCGCCTGTGGAGCTGGTTGCCTTTTGTATCTATGCTTCTTTTTCTATGTCTGCTTCTGTCTCCTTGAACCCCAGTGGGCCTCAGCAGATGGCCGCTCACACTGAGCCTGGTTCTGCTGGAGGTTTCTTCCTGTTAAATGTGAGTTTTTCCTCTCCACTGTCACTACAAGCATGCTTAGTGTGAGGGATTGCTGAAGAGTCAATGAGTCGATGCAATCAGCTGGTTTTCCTTAGATAGAAAACTTTGAATCAATCTGACTGGATGATCTGGTGAACTGGAAAGTGACCTGAGATGACATGATGTGAATTGGAGCTATAGAAATAAACTGAATAGAATTTTGTCCTCCACAATACATTTGATTTGATCAAGTGAGATGGAATAGATTTGTGAAGTTATATTACTGCATCATTTCATCATAGCCTTCAATTTAACAGTCCCCATATTTGAACCACGATCTCTAAATGCATCAGATTTATTTGCAGCCACATTCATGCTTTGAAGGGGATGAATTTAAAAAAGTCTTAATACCTTTAAACTCTGAGCTTCCCTCTCCAAAGTAAACCTTCAATCTATCTGACTGCTCTCATTTTCTTTGTCCCCTTCACGCTCACGCCCTTCAGAGGGTTTTCCTGGACATGATCCCATCATAAAAGGCTTGACTTTGAAGGCTTACAATGTTTGAATTTTTTTAAGTTTTGTTGCTTCCAAGCACATCAGTAAAACTCCTTCTCTATCTTCTGTCTTTGAATGTTTTCTCCTCCTGTGTGTCCTTGCTCAGACAGCCTTCAAAGGATGATCACCAGCCTCCTTTCCAGACCCTGTGATTCCAGTCAGATCAACACCACATCAGTAAACCGGACTCCAGAGATATACTCACTGACACCCCTGACCACCCAGGGTGCAGACCAGGAAGCAGAGTCCTAGTTTAACACACATCTCTGCAGCTTCTCTACTGTTACCCACTCTTTACTCCATCCAGACAGTGTCTTGCCCACGACCAAAATCTAATAAATTAGCAAAGATTCCCAAAGGAGTAAATCATGATCATCTAATTAAAATCAAAATAACTCCAATTGGGGAAAAAGTTAAAACAATTAAATGCGGTCTGTTTAACATAAGATCGCTTTCCTCTAAAAGTCTGCTAGTTAATGACTTGATTTGTGATAATCACATTGACTTGTTTTGCCTTACAGAAACCTGGCTGCAGCAAGAGGATTATGTGAGCATAAACGAGGCAACTCCTTCAAGCTATTTAAATTTTCACATACCCAGAAGTTCTGGGCGAGGAGGAGGAGTAGCAACAATCTTCCAGTCTGACTTACTGATTACTCCCAAAACAGTTAATACCTACAACTCTTTTGAACATTTAACCCTTAATTTCCCTCATCCAAATTTCAAGGCAAGAAAACCTCTTCTTCTTGTAACTTTGTATCGTCCACCAGGTCCTTACTCTGAATGTTTAGATGAGTTTTCAGAGTTCCTTTCTGATTTGGTATTAAATACTGACAGGGTCATCATAGTGGGAGATTTTAACATCCATGCTGACATTGAAGGCGATAGCTTAAGAGCGGCCTTTGATGCTATCTTAGACACTATTGGCTTTGTTCAAAATGTGAATAGTCCCACACATTCTCATCTTCATACTTTGGATCTTGTGCTGACATACGGCATAGAATGTGAAGAAATAACAGTATTTCCTCACAACCCTGTCCTCTCTGACCACTTTCTAATAACCTTCAGGATTACTTTAACAGAGTTCTCTTCCCCCAAAAGAAGGTTCAATTTTAGTAGATCTTTATCAGATAGTGCAGTTATAAATTTTAAAGAATCTGCTTCACTTTCTCTCTCCTCTGTGTCGCTGAGCAGTGCTGCAGAGTGCAAAAGCTTAGCTTATTCCCCTTCACAGGTTGATGATTTTGTTGATGGGGTTGCTAGTTCTCTGCGTACTGCCTTAGACAACGCAGCTCCCTTGAAAATGAAAACCGTTGAAAATAGAAAGCTTGCTCCTTGGTTTAATGCAGAGCTGCGTACTTTGAAGCAAAATGCTAGGAAACTGGAGAGAAAATATCGCTCCACAGGCCTGCGGGAGTCCTTCCTAGTCTGGAAAAATGGTTTACTGCTGTATAAGAGGACCCTTTGTAAAGCAAGAGCAGCATACTTCTCCTCATTAATAGAGGAGAATAAGAATAATCCTAGATTTCTTTTTAATACAGTTGCCAAACTCACCCAGAGCCATAGCTCTGTTGAACCGTCCATCCCACCTGCTCTTAGCAGCAATGATTTTATGGGATTCTTTATAAATAAGATTGATCTTATTAAAAAATAAGATCATAAGCACTCCTCTATCCGCGATTGTACCTGAGGTAGTCATGGAATCTGAACCGGGTTTAGACTGCTTTGATCCAGTTGAACTTTCTGAATTAGCAAAATTATTGTCTTCATCTAAGCCTTCAACTTGTATGTTAGATCCAGTTCCAACCAGGTTATTTAAGGAGGTATTCCCTTTGATCTCCTCCTCCATTTTAGATGTGATTAATCTATCTCTGTTACAGGGATATGTACCTAAAGCTTTTAAGGTTGCTGTAATTAAACCTCTGCTTAAGAAACCGTCTCTTGACCCAGATGACTTGGTTAATTATAGACCTATATCCAATCTTCCTTTCTTATCCAAAATTCTTGAGAAAGTAGTTGCCAAACAGGTTTGCGACCACTTACACCATAATGAACTTTTTGAAGAGTTTCAGTCTGGCTTTAGAGCTCATCATAGCACTGAAACAGCTCTGGTGAAAGTCACTAATGATATTCTCATGGCCTCAGATAATGGACTTGTATCTGTGCTCGTCCTGTTGGATCTCAGTGCTGCATTTGATACAGTTGACCATAATATTCTTTTAGAAAGACTTGAATATTTTGTTGGAATTAAAGGAACAGCACTAGACTGGTTTAAATCTTATCTATCTGATCGAATTCAGTTTGTTCATGTTAATGATAGATCTTCAACACACTCAAAGGTTACCTGTGGAGTACCACAGGGATCAGTGCTAGGACCAATTCTCTTTACTTTATACATGCTCCCAATTGGTAGAGTTATTAGACAGCATGGGATTAATTTCCACTGTTATGCTGATGATACCCAGCTATATCTGTCTATAATCCAGATGAAGCTAACCCATTACATAGATTACAGGCATGTCTGAAGACATAAAAACCTGGATGACTCTTAACTTTCTGCTTCTGAATGCAGACAAAACAGAAGTTATAGTCTTTGGACCAGAGTCTTTGAAAAAGAAGCTGATTAGCCAGTCACTTCATTTGGATGGGATTAAACTGATTTCAGATAATAAAGTAAAAAATCTTGGTGTTATTTTTGATCAGGACCTGTCATTTAAATCCCAGATCAAAGAGGTTTCTAGAATTTCCTTCTTTCATCTGAGGAACATTGCAAAAATTAGAAATCTCCTGTCCAGGGGTGATGCTGAGAAACTAGTCCATGCATTTGTTACTTCAAGGCTGGACTATTGTAATTCTTTACTATCAGGAAGTCCACAAACTGTAGTTAAAAGCCTTCAGCTGATCCAAAATGCTGCAGCCAGAGTTCTGATGAAAATGAAAGAGAGATCATATCTCTCCTATCCTGGCTTCTCTTCATTGGCTTCCTGTTAAATCCAGAATAGAATTTAAAATCCTTCTTCTCACATATAAAGCCTTAAATGGCCAAGCTCCATCTGATATCAGAGATCTGATTGTTCCTTATGTTCCTAACAGAGCACTTCGCTCTCAATCTGCAGGTTTACTAGTGGTTCCTAGAATTTCTAAAAGCAGAATGGGAGGCAGATCTTTTAGTTATCAGGCTCCTCTCCTGTGGAACCAACTACCAGTTTTAGTCCGTGAGGCAGACACCCTGTCTACTTTTAAGGCTAGGCTTAAAACTTTCCTTTTTGATAAAGCTTCTAGTTAGAGTGGCTCAGGTTATCCTGATCTATCTCTATAGTTCTGCTGCTATAGGCTTAGACTGCTGGAGGACATAGGGACCCCTTTTTCATCATTCTGCTTCATTCTCTCTCTGTTCTCCTATTCTGCAGAATCTGTTAGTTCAATCTCTAACCTTCTGCTCTCTCTGCTTTTCCTCAGAGTAGCTTTGCCTCGTCTGTTCCTGTTTGGCTGTGACGTCATCCAGGAAAGAAACATCAGCTGTGCTGCTTCCATCAACACCCTTGTTTGTAGATGTTGGAGATCGGCCTGTTTTCCAGTGTGGTCCTGTTTCTCTGGCCGTGGCTGGGTGGATGTGCTCTCTTCATCCTCTGGCATGGGAGCTGCCTTGGAGCTCGTCTGCCTGGCTGTGTGTTTCCTGGACGGGGCCGCCTTTTACAGCTGCTTTTTGTGTCTCTGCTTCTGTCTCCTTGAACCCCAGTCGGCCTCGGCAGATGGCCGCTCACACTGAGCCTGGTTCTGCTGGAGGTTTCTTCCTGTTAAAAGGGAGTTTTTCCTCTCCACTGTCGCTACAAGCATGCTTAGTGTGAGGGATTGTATTTGAGTCAATGCAATCAACTGGTTTTCCTTAGATAGAAAACTTTGTATCAATTTGACTGTATGATCTGGTTGAACTGGAAAGTGCCTTGAGATGACATGTGTTGTGAATTTGGCGCTATATAAATAAACTGAATTGAAATTGAAATTGACTGACTTAGTTTTTTTGGGTTATTTATCCTTCTGTTACACTTTCTTTATATTCAAAACATCTTTTGGCTTTTACTGCTCAGTCTGCTGGTGAAGATTCTCATTCATCCAGGTAATAGTCTTTCCAAAAAAGTAAAAGGAAAACATACACTGGACTTTGTCTCCAAGTTTGAAGACGTTTCTCTTCCATCCAGGAAGATTTTTCAATTCAAAATGTCAGAAATAGCGTTTAGTTCCAGGTTTTATCCAGCAGCCCAACAAAGCCTGGTTTTAGTTTAGAAAACATGCAAATAGAAACGGATGAACGGGTCCCCCCCTTTGGAATGGGGGTCATGTTGTTTCTTTAACCACATTTCAAACCAAACAGACCCTTAAACAGAGACTATTGTATCCTAAAGACCAAACCCCCAGAGTGGTGTCTGCAGGTCAATGCAGCGAGGAACGCTCTGATCTTTATATTGGAGAAACCAAACAACCTCTCCACAGACGCATGGCCCAACACAGAAGAGCGCCCTCCTCTGGACAAGACTCTGCGCTACATCTACACCTGATGGACAAAGGACATTCTTTGGAGGACCAGAATATTCACATTTTGGACAAAGAAGACAGGTGGTTTGAGAGGAAGGAAGCATCTATGTTAAGGAAGAAAAACCAACCTTAAACCTTTCAAGTTGATCCCTTCCAGCTATCATCGCAACCCCAACCCCTTTACAGGAGAACAGAAGAAGTCTCCTATTCAGCCAGCCCAACAATTCCCTCTAATGACCCCCCTTTCAGAGACATAGACAGGTATGGGGCATTGCAGGCTAACAAAGAAGCCAAACGACCCCCATTCCAAAGGGGGGGACCCGTTCATCCGTTTCTATTTGCATGTTTTCTAAACTAAAACCAGGCTTTGTTGGGCTGCTGGATAAAACCTGGAACTAAACGCTATTTCTGACATTTTGAATTGAAAAGCTTCCTGGATGGAAGAGAAACGTCTTCAGACGTGGTGCTAGCTAAATATTCAGTTTGTTTAATAAATAGCTAATTTGGAGCTAAATATTTAACAAACTAAATATTTGAGTTGCAAAGTAACTATTTAGCTCCTAACTAGATATTTATTTAACAAAGTAAGATTTTCATAAATGAATGAACGACATAGTGAAAAACTGACTTGGAAAAAAACTACCCCCTTATTTTTCACTTAAAACACGCTAAATAACCATAAATATATGGGGTTCCGTTAGTGCCAAAAATATGTTTATGTGTCTTCTGGTGTGTCCATGTATTGTGCTTATGTATAGAAGCTGTATATGTAGTGGTTTAAAGTCTATATGTCAGATGCATATGTTGTGACTATATGCGGTGAGCAAATGTATCGTGTCTACATGAGGGATAACGTGCATTGCATTATTCTTCACTTTATGTTGTTTGACCATGTTGTTGAACACGTCAGCATGTGATCTCGTTTTGCTGTCGTTTCCTTTGCTGTCACAGCCTGTCGTTCTCCCTCTGCTGTCACAGCCTGTCGTTCTCCCTCTGCTGTCACAGCCTGTCGTTCTCCCTCTGCTGTCACAGCCTGTCGTTCTCCCTCTGCTGTCACAGCCTGTCGTTCTCCCACTGCTGTCACAGCCTGTCGTTCTCCCTCTGCTGTCACAGCCTGTCGTTCTCCCTCTGCTGTTACAGCCTGTCGTTCTCCCTCTGCTGTTACAGCCTGTCGTTCTCCCTTTCTCCCTCTGCTGTTACAGCCTGTCGTTCTCCCTCTGCTGTCACAGCCTGTCGTTCTCCCTCTGCTGTTACAGCCTGTCGTTCTCCCTCTGCTGTCACAGCCTGTCGTTCTCCCTCTGCTGTTACAGCCTGTCGTTCTCCCTCTGCTGTTACAGCCTGTCGTTCTCCCTCTGCTGTCACAGCCTGTCGTTCTTCCTTTCTCCCTCTGCTGTTACAGCCTGTCGTTCTCCCTCTGCTGTTACAGCCTGTCGTTCTCCCACTGCTGTCACAGCCTGTCGTTCTCCCTCTGCTGTTACAGCCTGTCGTTCTCCCACTGCTGTTACAGCCTGTCGTTCTCCCACTGCTGTTACAGCCTGTCGTTCTCCCTCTGCTGTTACAGCCTGTCGTTCTCCCTCTGCTGTTACAGCCTGTCGTTCTCCCACTGCTGTTACAGCCTGTCGTTCTCCCTCTGCTGTTACAGCCTGTCGTTCTCCCTCTGCTGTTACAGCCTGTCGTTCTCCCTCTGCTGTTACAGCCTGTCATTCTCCCTCTGCTGTCACAGCCTGTCGTTCTCCCTCTGCTGTTATACCTTTCGTTGTCCCGTCGTCTCCCTCTGCTGGTACAACCTGGCGTTACAACCTGTCGTCTCCTCTGTTGTTACAGCCTGTCCATGGTAATGCTCATTGAAGCTCAATTTTACAGCAGAGGCATTTGTGTCATTGACTCTTATTTTGAAATCTCCGTTAAACCAGAAGTGTGTACGTTATTTTATCATGACCGCATTGGTCAGTAGGTGAAAAACTAAGGCGTTTACCAGAGCTAATATGTGTGAACAGTCAGATTTGAAGGGAGTTATTACTGTTGTGACATTAAAGATTAAAACAATATAGATAAAATAGCCAACCACTCGCAAATGGAACCAGGTAACGGCACAAGACGGCAGCAGCTACCCACCATTGTAAAAGCAGTGCAAAGCCCTGTTAACGGGGACAGTGACAAGTATAACGGAGACAAGTTGTAACGACACAGCAGACGACAGGGGACAACGACAGGTATAACAGCAGAGGGAGAACGACAGGCTGTGACAGCAGAGGGAGAATGACAGGCTGTGACAGCAGAGGGAGAACGACAGGCTGTGACAGCAGAGGGAGAACGACAGGCTGTGACAGCAGAGGGAGAACGACAGGCTGTGACAGCAGAGGGAGAACGACAGGCTGTGACAGCAAAGGGAGAACGACAGGCTGTGACAGCAAAGGGAGAACGACAGGCTGTGACAGCAGAGGGAGAACGACAGGCTGTGACAGCAAAGGGAGAACGACAGGCTGTGACAGCAGAGGGAGAACGACAGGCTGTGACAGCAGAGGGAGAACGACAGGCTGTGACAGCAAAGGGAGAACGACAGGCTGTGACAGCAGAGGGAGAACGACAGGCTGTGACAGCAGAGGGAGAACGACAGGCTGTGACAGCAAAGGGAGAACGACAGGTATAACAGCAGAGGGAGACGACAGGCTGTGACAGCAGAGGGAGAACGACAGGCTGTGACAGCAGAGGGAGACGACAGGCTGTGACAGCAGAGGGAGAACGACAGGCTGTGACAGCAAAGGGAGAACGACAGGCTGTGACAGCAGAGGGAGAACGACAGGCTGTGACAGCAGAGGGAGACGACAGGCTGTAACGCCAGGTTGTACCAGCAGAGGGAGACGACGGGACAACGAAAGGTATAACAGCAGAGGGAGAACGACAGGCTGTGACAGCAGAGGGAGAATGACAGGCTGTGACAGCAGAGGGAGAATGACAGGCTGTAACAGCAGAGGGAGAACGACAGGCTGTGACAGCAGAGGGAGAACGACAGGCTGTGACAGCAGAGGGAGAACGACAGGCTGTGACAGCAAAGGGAGAACGACAGGCTGTGACAGCAGAGGGAGAACGACAGGCTGTGACAGCAAAGGGAGAACGACAGGTATAACAGCAGAGGGAGACGACAGGCTGTGACAGCAGAGGGAGAACGACAGGCTGTGACAGCAGAGGGAGACGACAGGCTGTGACAGCAGAGGGAGAACGACAGGCTGTGACAGCAAAGGGAGAACGACAGGCTGTGACAGCAGAGGGAGAACGACAGGCTGTGACAGCAGAGGGAGACGACAGGCTGTAACGCCAGGTTGTACCAGCAGAGGGAGACGACGGGACAACGAAAGGTATAACAGCAGAGGGAGAACGACAGGCTGTAACAGCAGAGGGAGAACGACAGCAAAACGAGATCACATGCTGACGGGTTCAACAACATGGTCAAACAACATAAAGTGAAGAATAATGCAATGCACGTTATCCCTCATGTAGACACGATACATATGCTCACAGCATATAGTCACAACATATGCATCTGACATATACACTTTAAACCACTACATATACAGCTTCTATACATAAGCACAATACATGGACACACCAGAAGACACATAAACATATTTTTGGCACTAACGAAACCCCATATAAATATTGCTGCTAAGTTTTGACTTTACAAACGGCTCGCCATAGTTAATGCGCTACTAACCTTTCATTGTGTTCATGGTTGTAACATAACATTTTAGATAATTAAATATGTTTGATTCAGAGTCAAAGTGTTTTACGGCAGCGTCAGTTAAAAAATGGGGGTTACATGGCTCCTCCTGGGGGAGGTAGAGGTTTGGTGGCAGAGGAGGCTGGAATTGAACCTACAATTTTCTATTTGCAGGACAAATTTGGTTCCCATTGAGCCTCTGATGACGTCGACTGCTGGTGTTTAACGTCAGCCGTTGTTTTGGAGGCTTTTACAGCTCATTGCATTTATCAAAGCCAAAACCAGCTGTTTATGGAAAATCAATCATGACAGAAAAGTGGTTGATAATGACAGTTCAGTGTGATGTTTTCTATTTATTCAGGATCTACATCCAGAAAGCCTGTGCTTCTCTCGGCGGCTCTAAGTTTTTCTGGTTAGAACAGCAGGGAGAAGCGCAGCAATAACCTTGCACAATCACGCTCACCAGCATGTCAACACGTCAGCTTCAGCAGCTCACTGTTTGTTCCTCGGTTCCACATAATTAAGCCATCGTGCTGGCGACTGGCACAAAGAAACACGCCTGCTTTATTTAGTGATTCATTCTGATTAACTGAGCTCTCCTGATTTGCATGAAGTCACATACGCTGCAGGAGCGCCAGACGTTCTGCTTCTAATTGTGCGTTTTACCTTCATCCCTTGAACCTGACCACATTCTGCTCCCATACTGCTGCCTTTCCCGCATGCAGAGCGGTGAGCACAAGTTGTGCTGATTAAAGCGCCGCTGTGTGTTGGATGGAAGTGGGGAGTGAGTGATGCATTCAGGGGAGGAGGGGGGGGGCTGTTTTTGCCTTCCTGCGGACGTGCTTGTGCCACCCAAGCGCCAGCCAGATCCACCATCTGCTCATTCTAAGACACAGGCACTCTGTGTGAGACAACAGACAGCAACACTCTCTCACCTCCCTCCCACCCTCCCTCCCTCTGTGGAGTATCATGGGAAATTACCAACAGAAAGGTGCCCAGAATCAGGATTCAGGGTTACAGGCAGGTTGTGTCTGACAGAAGGGATGACACCAGAGATGGGAAGTAACGAAGTACAAATACTTCGTTACTGTACTCAAGTAGATTTTTCTGATATTTTTACTTCACTACTTATTTTTATGGCGACTTTTTACTTCTACTCCTTACATTTTTACACAAATATCTGTACTTTCTACTTCTTACATTTTAAAAAATTGTCTCGTTACTTTAGTTTTGAATCATTTCAATGGAGTTACCGTTATTATTTTTCACGTCATAAATACCAAATTTTATCTAATTGGATGGGAATCTACGTTGCATTTGACGCACCACTACAAGATGAATCGACAGATTCGGCGGTATTCATTGGCGGCAAATCATTGCAGCTTGGTGGCGATGGCGTTAGCATAGTAGCATGGACGACGAGATGATTGAAAATGAACACAACGGAGATCTAGTCCTATTGGCAGACATCCATTTAAGATGTAGGCAACGCATGAAAAAAGTGGTTTCTACTTTTACTTTTATACTTTAAGTAAATTTACAAGCCTGTACTTTGTTACTTTTACTTGAGTAAAGAAGTTTAATCAGTACTTCCACTTTTACCAGAGTATTTTTAACACAAGTATCTGTACTTTTACTCAAGTACGGAAAGTGAGTACTTTTGCCATCTCTGGATGACACTGATGATCATGAAGACGGTTCATAAAAGGTGATGAACAGATGCTTCTGTTTCCATCCCTGTTATTAGATTTATTCGTTTTCTAAGGTGATAAAATCCAGAGTTTATTGCGTTAGTTTGTTTGATGAGCAATGAGTCGTGACACCAAAACCAAACCCTCAGTTTCACACAGGAATAGTTCAACTTTTTGAAACTCTTAATAACGTCATGTGAGCGCCTGATGTTTACAGTTTCTTTGGCTCAGGATTATCATGGATGCTGTTAGGGAGTTAGGAAGCTGATGAGGAGGCATTTCTTGCAAAAAATAAAGATCAAATTTATTTAACGTCCTCAGACAGAGAGATAGGGCTCTGACGGAGGCATTTCAGTGAAAAGAAGGACTGGGTTATTTACTTTGGCCTTTTTGGAAACACAGGAAGGAGCAATCAGCTAAGTGAGCTTAGTGCTTGGAAAAAATCTTTCATTCCTTTAGAGACAGCATGAAAAGTCAGCTGAGTACAAAACATAGAGAGGAAAACAAGAAGAAAGGGGACAAGAAGAGAGGGACACAACCTAGAACAGATGATGGATGTCTATTCTATTAACATTTCTCTATCTGTAGAATAGGGCTGTTTATGTGTTGTCTTCTCCATTCAGAGGGGCCCCCTGCCTGTCTTTGCCTAGGGCCCCACATTTCCTTAATCCGCCCCTGAGTACGAGAACTAATTTTTCACAAAACTGATTGCTTTTCCTTGTTAAGTGTAGGTACATTTTAAGCTAAAATTTTCGCCTTTTAGCTAACTGGTGCTGTAATTCAGCCTTAACTTTAGTCTTTACGTTTTGTTTTTTGGTGAAATCTGAAGTAGTTTTAACTTTGCAAAGATAAAGCAATACCCATTTTGCCTCTTTCAAATTTTAAATTGTAAAAAATATAATTTGCAAAAAGTAATAGTGTTGAGTTGGCCTGCGTACTATCCATGCTTTTTTCCATCATGTCTGGACTATAAATTCAGCCTCTGGGACAAAGAAGGAATCACTTCCTTCTGTAAAATAATAAAAAAATGGGCATTGAATAAATTTCAGCTATTTATGTCCGGGAAATGCTGCTAGTTTTCCTCACATGCCTGGAAGATGTCTACTGCTGCTACCACAGAGGATCTCGCTCTCCAGATGAACCATTCAGATGAGCTAGAATGAATAGAAGGGGTGGAGTGTAGCCGCCTGCGGCCCGGCTGCCTGTTACGACTCCAGGACATTTAGTCCCAGTAATGAACTTTCGCTGAAGGCCCAGAGAGGGAGCTGGTGTTGGCAAAATTCCTTGTATAAAAATTAGGGATGCACGATATTGGGATTTTGGCCGATATCCGATATGCCGATATTTTAAAACTCATGTAGCCGATAACCGATACCGATGTAAAAGCTGGACAAAAATAAGTAGTCATTGAAAATAGCAGTTTTGCTATCCATTTCTGACACTTTGAAAAATAATAAACTCAAATATATTTTCATATGCTGATATCAAATTGATTTTTAAAAACGTGGTATCGATCTATTTTACTTTCAAAATCTCGTGAAATTTCGTCGTTCTGTTACAAACTCTCGTGATATTTTGCAAATTCTTGTGAGATTTTGTTAGTAAAAAGATCGATATCGCGTCAATATATCAACATATAAAAATATGGCAACATTTGGTGAATTTTCGGGGGATT
The DNA here is from genome assembly GCA_030533445.1 of Cyprinodon diabolis. NCBI lineage: Eukaryota > Metazoa > Chordata > Actinopteri > Cyprinodontiformes > Cyprinodontidae > Cyprinodon > Cyprinodon diabolis. The sequence goes on from CM060066.1 coordinate 2,530,811, forward strand.
TCGTAGCATAACGATGACATATAGCAATATTTCATTAGTAAAAGAGATTGATATGGTGTTTTTAAATGGCAATATATCCGCATATGAAGATATTGGGATATTTTAATGGATCAATATTTTTTCCCTCGTCTTTAGAAGTTTTTATGTCTGTAAAAAAGAAGTTTTTGAGGAAGAAGTAATATTCTTTTATTTTTTTTTAGACTTTAGAAACTCAGAAGCTGATCAAATATCGGGTTAAATATCGGTGGGGTGGCCGATGTCCGATATTCAGTTTTAAGGCCGATACCGATAGGGGGCCGATTATATCGTGCATCCCTAATAAAAATATTTGTTTTTATCAAACTGTGCTGAGTCCTTTGGCTACTAACAGGAAGTTCATAAGTTGCTAATCTTTGTTTAATATAGCTGAATTATGGCCGTTAGTTGCATAAACACTGAAGCTCACCAGTTCGTCGTCTTGATTCCTGATGGAAACGTCGTCATTCATGCATTCAGAAACGAATCCAATTCCTCTAGTTTAAAGGATTTAAAGGTTAAACATTTGCAGGAGAAAGGGGGGGGGTATTCACACAGGTGGGGGGGGGGTCTCTGCTGCAGAACTGAGTTAGGATGCAGAGGTCGTGACTGATGCAGCAGGGAAGAGAGGAAAAGGTCCTCATTGGGGGGGGGGGGGGGGGGGGGGGGTCATTGTTGCTCTAATCTGCATCATGTCGGCTCTAACAGGAAGTTGTAGGTTGGAGTTTTATTCATATATGAATCCACCTCATGTGGCCTGTAGGCAGCAGGTGTGTTGGTGAAAAGGTTGATAAATAGATATGAAAATTCTTTGTGGCTCTAGTTTTGTATTTCTACATTATGATTGGCAGTATTTGATTGAATTAATATGAGGAGCGGCGAGCCTGAGGCCAAATAAAAGCTGCACGCCGCTCACATCCATGGCAGACTTCTGAAAGCATTATTGCTCTGAGAATAATGTGGAACTCTAAAACAATAAAAATAACTTGTTTGGTTTTTTGTCAACACACACATGCCTTTTGTTCCTCTTTCGATTCAATAACGTTTTATGTCTCAGGATTGCAATTCTCCTCCCCAGTTGGAATCATGTCTGCGAGGCCGGAAATATGAAACTCTTCTGCAGGAGCTCAGCTTCAGCAGATCTTCTTTTCTAGAAAGGAAACAGAACACAGTGATCAGCCGTTTCCCATAAAAGTAATCAAGCCCCTTCGATGTCTTTTACATTTTGTTACATAACGACCATCAATTCATCAATTTGAATATTTATTGTGGGTTAGGTTATAAAACAATACCCCATGGTTTAAACATCATATGCAGCTCTGTCCGATACATGAACAGGAAAAAATAACTGCCAATCCAGTAAAGCATTTTGATCCACCTGAACCAACAGGCGAGAGAAGGACATTAACTAGAAATAGCAGCTGAGCAGGTCCATTAATTCTGGAGGAGCTGCAGAGAACTACAGCTCAGGTGCACTGCAGCGATATGGCCTTAAAGAGCAACAACATAAAACCCCTTAATAGAAAAAATGCAAGAACTTCTGATGATAGAACCTACAAATCATTTAGGATTGAGGAGGAAGATTATCTCCTGAAATAAGACAGAAATTGAACTTTTAGCTGTTGAAGTCGTAGGGAAATCATATTTAAATGTCAAATCATTCTGGATTAAACATGTATATAAATGTACTTTTTATCAGATGATATTTTCCCAAAATTTACAAAATTCTGTGTTTTTTTCCGTTATCTTCTGCAGGCCAGTTAGTTCTACATCAGCCTGAACACCTAAATTCGACCAATCATATATCAACGGTCATCTGTCAATCACATTTTTTTGCTCAAAGCATCTTGATTCATATGTCGCAGCTAATATGCGCTAATATACGAGTTCCGTCCCAGTGTTCACGGGGATGGACATCTGTGTCTTCGGCACGCGTACAGCTAACAGAACTGGCAACAGTTGAATTAAGAATCTTCGCAGACTCTTCGACTTGTTGGCCGTTTCTCATTTCACAAGAACAGGAGTATAGACTCGTGTCCTCGCCAAGTATGTTATTGAGAAGAACCCAGAAAAGTCTGGACTCTGGGAGAACGGCAGCACGTAGCATAAATCTGGGTCAACTGGAACAGAAGCGTACTGATGACATCACCACACGCTCTACTCGTCTAAGCTGCATTTCACCTGTTATTAATAGTCTCTAGATGATACTGAATTATGACTTTTTCATTTAGTCAATCATATATCAACGGTCATCTGTCAATCACATTTTTTCGGTCATAGCATCTTGATTCATATGTCGCAGCTAATATACGCAACGGTTGAAACCAGAATCCTTTCCTTTCCCATTGAGTTGCTTCCCAGTGTCCACGGGGATGGACGTCTGTGTCTTCGGCAGGCGTAGAGCTAACAGAACTGGCAGCGTTGCGAGGCAAGGGCTCAAACATGTACGGCTGGAAGCCTTCTACACCAAACCAAGCTTCTGCCGCCCTGGCGTCCTCTTCCACAACATCTTCGTCCCCGCTTTCCTCCTCTAAATAAAAAATCACATTCACTTTATGCACTCGTGTAAAGTCGGGCACCACTGGGAGAATTAGGAAATGCAGCGGTTGGAAAAGCCGCTTCCCAAAGACTTTAAAGGAAAAGTCCGGTCAGCGAGGAATAATCAATGGATCATTATCTATACCTAAAACTAATACGATTGTAATAATTTCATGATTTTAGCGTTAATCAATAGCAAAATTATAATTTTTGTTACGATCACTGAGTCTGGGAGCAGCAATTTTTGCCCAAATATAGTAACATTGTTAAATTCTGAATATGAAAGGACTTTTCCTTTAAGAACATTGGGCCTCATGCAATATTTTCCTATTCCTGTTATAAATTATTCCTACTCTTTCTGGGCTCCTTTGAACACGCCATGTCAGATTCAACAAACATTAACTTCAGTAAATGATTGTAAATAATCCTGGTAAACTTGATGCAGTCCATCTGTGTGTAAGTGAGGCACGTTTCTGAGAAATATAAGTCTGTATTAATATTATTACTTTTTATAGTAGTTGGATGATTATACAGGGTTATTGCACAGGGTGTTCACCACTAAACAGCCAAAGCAGTTTACTAAAGCCAGGATCATTCTGTTAGATTAACTTTAATTTAGACCCTATCTGTGCCTTAAAGTCATCCGAGAAGATTTTGGTTTGTTTTACAGGATATTGGAGAGAATATGCAAAAAAGAAAAGTCCAAATAGAGCTGTATGACTTCTGAAAAGGATCTTCCAAAGCAGATACTCGTCCGATTCTTCCTAAGTAACATCTGAGTATTTGGGTTAAGAGCAGAGGACCTCCAGCCAGGACTTAGAGTTCAGTTTAAATGTAATTAGATTAGATTAGATTAGATTAGAATAGATTAGATTAGATGAGCTTTATTGATCTCACAGCGGAGAAATTCACTGGTCACATATTGGCATAATAATTAAAGAAGGTGCAAACAAGGACGAAAAAGATGCATTAGGAATAAACAATATACAGTATAGCAAGATAAATAAGAGTTAATAATAAATGAAAAATAAACGTAAACAATCAGATAATTAATAAGCAGAGATAGAGCTGCTGTCATCTTCAGAGGTTCAGAAATGGTCCGGTTTGCTCCTCCTGTGTTCTGCTGTAAAATGTTCATTTGTTTTCTAATAACATTTGGGAAATTATGGGGAAAAAATGAATCTATTTCAGTAAAGCAGCAAATCTGGTCCACTAGATTCAATCTGTGGCACTGCTGAGCTGTGAAATGAACGCTGGAATTATTAGAATCCTTCTGATTGCTCGATAAAAGATGCTTCATCCGTATTAAAATAAAGGCCGCTCATGATGTCTTTGGCTAAAATAGCTGAGAAAAGGTTCATTTTACCTGCTTTGGTGAGAACATTTCTGCAGCCATGATATGAAAGAGGATTTTTGGAGCAGGTTATTAAGGTGTGTTAGGATATTTATCGATGATGATGATGCGTGAGTTTATGACACCCTTATATAAGCTGCCTGTTTCGTTTCAGAACTGATGTTTTCCTGGTTCCTCGGTCCGCCTACATACAGTTACAATGTTAATTCTGCATGTGGCAAATATTTGGGAATGGAATGAGAGCGGCGTCCTTCAGCTAAGAACAAAGTGTGATATTTTGATAAGGCTGGAGCCACGGCTGTCTCCTCATCTGGTAACGTGTATAATGTAAAATATGATGATGTGGCAGACTGTAGTATAAAATATTTCTTTAAAGTCGAAGGGAAATCATATTTAAATGTCAAATCATTCTGGTTTAAACATGTATATAAATGTTATCTTTATCAGACCATGTTGTCCCAAAATTTAGGAAAAATCTATTTAAAAAAAAAAAAAAATCTTGTCTTAAAATCTGTGTTTTTTCTCATTATCTTCTGCAGGCCAGTTAGTTCTACGTCAGCCTGAACACCTAAATTCGGCCAATCATGTATCAACGGTCATCTGACAATCACATTTTTTCGGTCATAGCATCTTGATTCATATGTCGCAGCTAATACGCTAATATACGAGTTGCGTCCCAGTGTTCACGGGGATGGACGTCTGTGTCTTCGGCAGGCGTAGAGCTAACAGAACTGGCAACAGTTGAATTAATTGACAGGCTGACGTTAGCCCTGGCCGCTGCAGACGGGCTGACGTTAGCCCCGGCCGCTGCAGACGTGCTGACGTTAGCCCTAGCCCTGGCCGCTGCAGACGGGCTGACGTTAGCCCCGGCCGCTGCAGACGGGCTGACGTTAGCCCTGGCCGCTGCAGACAGGCTGACGTTAGCCCTGGCCGCTGCAGACGGGCTGACGTTAGCCCTGGCCGCTGCAGACGGGCTGACGTTAGCCCTAGCCCTGGCCGCTGCAGACGTGCTGACGTTAGCCCTAGCCCTGGCCGCTGCAGACGGGCTGACGTTAGCCCCGGCCGCTGCAGACGGGCTGACGTTAGCCCTGGTCGCTGCAGACGTGCTGACGTTAGCCCCGGCTGCTGCAGACGGGCTGACGTTAGCCCCGGCCGCTGCAGACGTGCTGACGTTAGCCCTAGCCCTGGCCGCTGCAGACGGGCTGACGTTAGCCCCGGCCGCTGCAGACGGGCTGACGTTAGCCCTGGCCGCTGCAGACGTGCTGACGTTAGCCCCGGCTGCTGCAGACGGGCTGACGTTAGCCCCGGCCGCTGCAGACGTGCTGACGTTAGCCCTAGCCCTGGCCGCTGCAGACGGGCTGACGTTAGCCCCGGCCGCTGCAGACGGGCTGACGTTAGCCCTGGCCGCTGCAGACAGGCTGACGTTAGCCCTGGCCGCTGCAGACGGGCTGACGTTAGCCCTAGCCCTGGCCGCTGCAGACGTGCTGACGTTAGCCCTAGCCCTGGCCGCTGCAGACGGGCTGACGTTAGCCCCGGCCGCTGCAGACGGGCTGACGTTAGCCCTGGCCGCTGCAGACAGGCTGACGTTAGCCCTGGCCGCTGCAGACATGCTGACGTTAGCCCTAGCCGTGGCCGCTGCAGACGGGCTGACGTTAGCCCTGGCCGCTGCAGACGGGCTGACGTTAGCCCTGGCCGCTGCAGACGGGCTGACGTTAGCCCTGGCCGCTGCAGACGGGCTGACGTTAGCCCTGGCCGCTGCAGACGTGCTGACGTTAGCCCTGGCCGCTGCAGACGGGCTGACGTTAGCCGTGGCCGCTGCAGACGGGCTGACGTTAGCCCTGGCCGCTGCAGACGGGCTAACGTTAGCCCTGGCTGCTCCTTTTTCTGTACTGATTAAAGCTAAATTCATTACATCAGGCATCCCCAAACTCGGTCCTCAAGGCCCCCTGTCCTGCAGGTTTTAGAGGTTTCTTTGCTCCAGCTCAGCTGATTTTAATTGAAAGCTGATTAACAGGCTTTTGGTCTACTGCAATCAATATAACCAGCTGTGCTGAAGCAGATAAAGCTCTAAAACCTGCAGGACAGGGGGCCTTGAGGACCGAGTTTGGGGATGCCTGCATTACATCATTACGAACGTATTAGTTTTAGGTATAAATAATGATCCATTGATCATTCCTTGCTGACCGGATGTTTCCTTTAATATCACATGAAGGCTCATATTTAAACATAAACACCACTGATTAATGCTAAATATGTTCTGGTCACCAGGAGCAGGCTTATAGAAAAGGTACTGCTGGAATATTTCAAACTTGAAGGCAGTTGATATATTTTCCTGTTGGACAGACGATCGCTGCCTTTTAGGCCGACCCTTCATATAATAGCTATAAATGTTGGTGACAAAATGCTGTAGTCAGAGCTCCAAAGGTGGAAAACTCCAAAGGTGTGCCTTTTTAAAAAATATTCTATCAAGTTTGTGCAACACACCAACAAAACAGACCCTCAGCATGATGCCCCCACCACCATGCTGATCAATTAGAGCAGTTGGATGGCTTCATTCCTCCAATAAATTTTGGATTTTTGTTTTTTCGGAAATATTACAGGTTAGACGCCAGAACATAACTAGACTGTGAGGCTAAAAACAAAAGATCAAACAGAGAAATCAGGCTGGAATCTCATCTGAGCTTTAAAAATGAAATGCTGCCTGGCAATGAACAGCAATAAAAACATGTTCTGTTTTGATTCCCAACAGAAAAACTCCTCCTTTTCCCCGATGTATTCCAGCATCCAGCTGCCATGCACGTGGGCATTGTCAGTTTCACTATAGCTCTGTGCAATGGTTCCGTTCAAGGTGCGCGGTCACTATTTTTCCGTGTGTGATGTTGATCGTATACTACTGAGAATTACATAGGTGTATCTTTTTAGCCAACTTCTGGAACTGAGTCGCATCCTGAACATTTATCAGGTGGGAACCTTTAACCAGATAATGTTGCTTACGGGTCGATTGACAGGGTTCCTACAGCATCAGGCAAGTTAAATTCAAGACTTTTTAAGACTTTTTAATGCCACTTGAAATAAAAAGTTAAGACCAAATTCACAAGAAACACAAGAAAAACCTGCTTGCGACAACTTAACCCAAAGGTTTATTTTAACATAAACCACTGCACTAATGTTTCATATTTTGAAAAGCTTCCCATACAGGAAGAAAGCTAAAAACACACAAATGACAGATATATTTGAACAATTATTTAACTGAATTCACAAACTTTGTTTTAGCAGGAACAAAACCAATCAGTTTTAAAGCCCCAACATAACCAGTGCTAAGTCTTTTTGCAGCTATTTTTCTTTGTATGGTTTTCTTAGTATGTTTGATTTGGTGATAAGTGGAGGCGTTGCAGAGACAAGGGTGGAACTAAACTGAGAAATACCGGCTGTTTCTCTGTAACTCCATTTTGACGCTTTGTGTTTCGTGCTTCGCATGTGCGACTCCACTGCCTTAATTCCCATCGTTCTGAGCTTGAATGACTTCTTGCACTAAATCCACTGAGCCTCATGTTTGTTCCCTGGTTTTAGCCATGGAGAAAACTCTTGGCTGGAGACAATTTTGGTTACATTTACACTTGCTCAGATTTTCCAGACAAAAAGTTAATGGTGCATCTCCCAAATGTCCCGGCCGCAACAACGCTTTATTGGTTCCGCTATCGGGACGGAACCAATAATAGCGAGACATTATTTTTGTTTTTTTTCTAAATAGAAAAAAAAAGTTGTCAATTTTAATGTTTTATTTAGATTACAAAATAAATCGTAATAAAAATAATCCTATTTATGATGTTTTAAAAATTAAGACCTACGAAAGACTCATTTAAGACATTTTAATACCAATTAAGGCCTTAGTTTTATTTTGAAGAATTCAATGCCTTTTAAGACTTTTTAAGGACCCGCAGGAATCCTGATTGAGGGGCCCTTGCCCGCCTTTGCCTAGGCCCCCAAATTTCTCAAATCCGCCCCTGGTGATAGCCCTTTATAACCTGAGCCTCTGTGACTTAATTTCTCTGCTACTTTTGAAAAATCCCAGCAGGTGATGTTGCAGTCCGGCCTACAGGGGGCAGCTTCCACCCACTCTGCCTCCACACCAACCCAGTCTACTTCCTTCTCTCAGTTTCACAGCATTTTAAAAGTTGGTAAAGTTGGGCGATCAGAGGATGTTTGATGCGTGAAGAGGTGGATTAAACCCTTCAGATTAAACCCTTCAGATTAAATCCTTCACATCCGTTTTTGTAACAAACCCTATAAACAACAGCGCCTCATGACATGAGCAGAGAAGGACAGGCGGCTCAGGGCGCCCCACTCCACTCCACGGAGATCCCTGGATGAGGAAGTGCAGCCCACCGGAGCCGCGCCGCGCGTGGGGGGGATGCGCCCCGCAGGGATCGTGACCCATCGAGACGCGGCGGGATCGTGTCAGTGATCAGTGCCAGAGGAGCAGTAAGGTGTGTGGAGTGGAGGGGGAGGAGGAGCGTCTGGCAGACAGGTGCGCTCCTTCTCTCATTCTCCTTTCATTTTCTGTCGGTCTCCTGCAGGAACCATGGAGACCCGCAGGGAGAGAAAGCAGCCGATGAAGGCGAAGACTTCCAAGCGGAAAGAGAAGAAATCTAAAAGTGGGAAGTTCGTCAGGAGGAAATCTCTGCGCTCTATCGGGAATTTCATGGGAAGGATCCTGAAAAGTTTGGGCACTTTAGCGCACTTCGGCGACGCGGAGCCGCCGGACGCAGAGGAGGACGACGGCGGCTTCAGGGGAGGCTTCTCCCAGAGCTCCAGGGAAGGAGCCAAGAACAGGAGCTCCGCGGCCTCCTCTCAGCGCGGCTCGGTGAAGGAGAGGCTGTCTTGGTGCTACGGAGACAAAACGCCCGGCGCGCTGGGTCTGAAGAACCACGGAAACACCTGCTTCATGAACGCGGTGGTCCAGTGCCTCAGCAACACCGACCTGCTGGCGGAGTACCTCGGCCTGGGCCAGTACAAGGCGGATCTATGCCGCCCCGGGAGGGCGAACGGGGAGGTGAGGGCGGAGGAGGCGCGGAGCTCCGGGGGAGAGGTGACGGAGCAGCTGGCGTCGCTGGTTCGCGCGCTGTGGACGCTGGACTACACCCCGCAGATGTCTGGGGAGTTCAAGGTGAGGACGGGCGGACTGACGCAGATATGTCTGCGCTGAGGACAAGTTTACAGTCAGGTGGAGGTGGAGCCATTCATTCTATTCAGTGTATTTCTATAGCTCCAATTCACATCATGTCATCTCAGGTCACTTTCCAGTTCACCAGATCATCCAGTCAGATTGATTCAAAGTTTTCTATCTAAGGAAAACCAGCTGATTGCGTTGACTCTTCAGCAATCCCTCACACTAAGCATGCTTGTAGCGACAGCGGAGAGGAAAAACTCCCTTTGAACAGGAAGAAACCTCCAGCAGAACCAGGCTCAGTGTGAGCGGCCAGAGGATGAAGAGAGCACTTCCAGTTAGTCACAGTCAGAGAAACAGGACTACACTGAAAATCAAATCAAAAGATGTTTTAAAGCTGCCATGCTGTGGTCTGTTTGTCCACTAATCTATATTTACAGCAAAATAACTCCAGTGTAGTGATTTCAATACATCCTGCCTCTAAGTTGGACCTTTTGTTTTAAAAATTAAACTGCTTTCAGTGGCAGCCATTTAAACCTTTACCACTTTCCTTCATGGGTCCTTGGTTGGTCCTTGGTTGTTCCTTGATTGTTCCTTGGCTGGTCCTAGGCTGGTCCTAGATTGGTCCTTGGCTAGGCCTTGGCTAGGCCTTGGTTGGTCCTTGGCTGGTCCTTGGTTGGTCCTTGGCTGGTCCTTGGTTGGTCCTTGGCTGGTCTCAGGCTAGGCCTTGGCAGGTCCTTGGCTGGTCTCAGGCTAGGCCTTGGCAGGTCCTTGGCTGGTCTCAGGCTAGGCCTTGGCAGGTCCTTGGATGGTCTCAGGCTAGGCCTTGGCAGGTCCTTGGCTGGTCTCAGGCTGGTCCTTGGCTGGTCTCAGGCTAGGCCTTGGTTGGTCCTTGGCAGGTCCTTGGTTGATCATGTTTAAGCTCTGTTCTCCATATGCTTAAAAAACTCCAAAAAGTAAATAATTAAATAGTTTTTTGTGTATGACTAAAGGGATACACACCAGTTGAGGTAGTTTAAAGTATATTTTTCATGCGAAACTAAAGGGATAAATGGGAATAACTACGGGGTAAAGAGGTATTGATTATGGGTATTCTGCTCTGATGGGTAATGCTGATTTGACAGAACACCGGTGATCAACAATTCCTTTTTAAACATAAACATTTGTACTAAAATTTTCTTTCTGTCATGATTTGTAGACATTAAGAGCTAAAGATGTGAGATGGTTAAAGTTTAATTCAGTATTAATTATTATTATCAGCACAAAGTGAAACAGATGCAGAAAGGAGCAGGTGGGAATGTGCAAAGCAGGTCTGTCATTGTTTTAAATTCCTTAAACATCTCTGGGTATCCAGACTGCATCACTTCACAAAAATCCCCTATTTAAAAAAAAAATGAGTTTATTTCCTTTCACTGATTAACTTCTTACCTATACAGTATATGTTACCATAGTAACACGTTGAAAGCCATTGTTAAGCTTTGCATACGGAGGATCAGGACCAAAACACACAATAGCGTCGCTTTTGGCAATCTTTAAAATACTTTAAAACAGAATATTTCACTGACTTCTGGATTTGGTTCGCTGATTAAAAACTTAATTCTTTACATCATTTTGTCATAAGATGACTTATAGGAATGATAGAATTTCAGAGCAGGAATGTTGAAATTATTTTCTGAATGTTATGTTCATGTCGTGATATCCACTGGACTTGGTTTTCAAGATTTGAAGACGTTTCTCCACCTCTCCAGGAAGCTTTCTCAATTCTAATGTCTGGATCCGCAGTGAGTTAGAGGCTTTATATAGACAAGGCCTTGTATTGCTTGGAAACATGCAAATGGTAACCGATGAATGGGTCGTTTAGTTCCATCGTTAGCCTGTAATATCTGAACCTGTCTATGATTGTTAAGGGTCGGTCGTTAAGGAGGTATTGTTCACCGGCTGGAGCGGGTAGGTCCCTCGTTCCTCTGTGATGGGGTGGGGGGTTTGGTGATATCTGGAAGGGATCATGTCTATGACTGAATTGTATGTTTTTGGAAGCTGGAATCTGAGTCCACCACCTCTGTTTAAAGTTGGTTTTTCTCTCTTAAAACCAACTTTAAACAGGTTCAACCTCTGCTTGGATTGCTCACTAACATTCTTCATGTGTGAATAGTTTTGCTCAAGGAAGCGGAAAACTGGTGAAACCTGTTGACAGTTTGTGTTTTTTTAGCTGGAATCCTTAGCAGCACAGTAGGTATGTAACAGTAAAGATCCAGATTTATAAATCTGACAATCAGTGGTGAACCAAAGTGAAATGTGTGAAGGTTACAGATGGTTTTTCAATCTGTTGTTGTTGAATTAGTGGTAGTTTTGTAAAAATATCCTGGTTGTAGCTCCATGGTCCGGTTCTCTGAGTGGTTTGCCTGCATTCCCAGACTTCCTCATGTGATGTAAAACCAGTCAAGGCTCCCTGTCAGAGATAAAAAAACCGTCGTAAACATACGGCGACACGTTCAGGGCTTTTGCCTGATGAGTCGCTTCACTGACAGGCGTTTTTCCTTTTTACAAACGGGGTGTTAAAGTCTTTGACTGAAGGAGCTGCTCAGCTCCTCCCCAGTCTGCTGCAGAGGGTGGAAGGTGGCGTCCATGATGGATGGAAGCTTGGACAGCACGAGTCCAGAGTGCAGCCTAGGACAGAAACGGCCTTTCTCTCCAGTTTGTTCAGTCTCTTTCTGTCCCCTCTGCGCTGCCAGGGGCCCAGCAGACGACAGCGTAGAGGAGGGCTGATGCCACCAGAGTCAGAGAAGGTTGAAGCAGGGACCTCCTGCTTGTTTAAATGAAGCTTAATGCTAGGTTCAGACCACAAGCAGCAGAAGCAACAAAACGCCCATGCTGCTTTATTTTTTATGCTTGTTCAAGTTTAGTTCTGACTTTTTAGATTAGATTAGATGAGCTTTATTGATCTCACAACGGAGAAATTCACTCGTCACTCGTTTTGCTGTAGCATCTTTGCTGCTGTTGCAGAATAGTGGTGGAAAAATTGTCCTGATGCGCGGTGGGCGGAGCTACTCTATCCTTTCTCTGCCTGGAACAATGGCAGCTATATTTGCTGTGATCAGCGGGTAAAAAGTAGTTAGAATCTATGTTGAAGTGAGAAAGTCCTCCTGAAAACATGGTCTGTGCAGTCAGTTCATCCAGATTACCATCCTGCCTTCAAAGATTATTTCTCTGTGGGAGCCGCTCAGACCCCCACATGCGGGCGCTGCGCTGTCACTGCTAAGGCCCGCTCGCCTCTTGGGGCTTTTCCCCTACTGTTGGTGGCGGCTGGAAGTAGATATTAGCGTTTTTCATCCAAACTGCAGGACTAGCGAACATATTCTGCCGGCAGGTTTCTACATTTTAAGTTAATTTAGTTGTTAATAAACTGTTTCAGAAGAGTGATCATAGCTTTCACAGCGGGTCACTCACGTCAGAAGCTCATGATGCGTTGCTTCAGCTGCTCAGACGCACTGCAGGACCTTTTGCTGCGCCTTAATGCACATCAACCATTGACTTTGCATGTAAACTAACTGCTCTTGCTGCTTTAGCTGTGAACGTAGCATAAGCGTAAATTCAATCTGGAAGACTCTTATAAGCTTCGCCTGAAACTCCTGCGATGTCCCTCTTTCAGCTCCAGCCAATCAGCTTGGAAGGGCCACACCTCATCCGAAGCCAATCATCTTGGAAGATCCCCTTCATTTAGCTCCTGGATAGCTTCTCTTTCACCCACCTCCACCCTCATTCTCAGTCCCACTCACCTTATTTCACCACCAGTGTCCGGGCCCTGAGAGAAGACTACTCTAATCCTTTTTTAGGTTACTCATCCAAGCAAATGTTGATTCCCAGCATCAAAGTCTTCTGCCAGGGCCTGAGCACCAAATAACTTATTTCATTTGTCTTCTTCTGCTTCTGTCTCCTTGAACCCCAGTGGGCCTCAGCAGATGGCCGCTCACACTGAGCCTGGTTCTGCTGGAGGTTTCTTCCTGTTCAAAGGGAGTTTTTCCTCTCCACTGTCGCTACATGCATGCTCAGTGAGAGATATTGCGGAGAGTCGATGCAATCAGCTGTTTTTCCTTAGATAAAAATATTTAGAAGAATATGAATTTGTTACATGTATAAATACATTTAATATTTTTTAATTGCAACTTTTCATTTTGTGAGTTTCTCCAGGTTGAATTGTAGAATAGAATAGAATGGAATAGAAAATCCCTTTATCCTCCCACAATGGGGAAATTATGGTATTACAGCAGGAAAAGGTTATAATAGAAGTGGTCACACAATGTGGCCCTTAGAAGGTGTATAAAAATAGAAAAAGAAGCATAGTGAAGAAAATAATCAAATAAGAACTATGAAAATATTTATTTACTTTAATATATTTGATAGAAACCGTTTTTTATCACTGTGAGAACTTCCAACACCTTTTTGGTGGAGTGTTGGCCTAGTGCTTAGAGCAGTGCGGCTGTGCAGTGCTATAGATAACCGCCTCACAGTGGGGCCCTTGGCAGCCATTAAAACGTGCCAAAGGCAGCGTTCTGCGGTACGCATATGGTGGCTCTGCAGTGAAAAACTGCAACTAAAAATCTAAAAGTGCAACTACATTAAGGAAATCGCAACTACATGAAGCAAAGTGCAACTACATTAAGGAAATCGCAACTACATGAAGCAAAGTGCAACTACATTAAGGAAATTGCAACTACATGAAGCAAAGTGCAACTACATTAAGGAAATTGCAACTACATGAAGCAAAGTGCAACTACATTAAGGAAATTGCAACTACATGAAGCAAAGTGCAACTACATTAAGGAAATCGCAACTACATGAAGCAAAGTGCAACTACATTAAGGAAATTGCAACTACATGAAGCAAAGTGCAACTACATTAAGGAAATTGCAACTACATGAAGCAAAGTGCAACTACATCAAGAAAAACAAAACTAAATAAAGCAAAGCACAACTACATTAAGAAAAACAAAACTACATAAAGCAAAGCGCAACTACATTAAGAAAAACTAAACTACATAAAGCAAAGCGCAACTACATTAAGAAAAACACAATTACATTAACCTACCGGAAAAGGTAGGTACCAGTGGGAAACATGAGACATCGCTGATTGGACAACGGCGCCGTTTGACCCTTGAACCGGAAGTTGCGTCGTCTGAACAGTCCAGCTTCTTTTAAGTGTGTCTTCAGTGTACGCAAACTAACTGAAATTTCGTGATTAGTCTTGAGCATATCCAGTATCACCTCGTACGTATGTCCTGATTCAAAATATTCCTGGATAATGGCAGCTATGTTTGGGGCGACGACAATATCCATGTTTTCAAAAGCCGCAGCAGGCAGAATTACTTCCGGTTCAAGGGTCAAGCGGCGCCGTCGTCCAATCAGCGATGTCTCATGTTTCCCACTGGTACCTACCTTTTCCGGTAGGTTAATGTAATTGTGTTTTCCTTAATGTAGTTGCACTTTGCTTTATGTAATTGCGATTTCCTTAATGTAGTTGCGCTTTGCTTTATGTAGTTTTGTTTTCCTTAATGTAGTTGCACTTTGCTTCATGTAGTTGCGATTTCCTTAATGTAGTTGCGCTTTGCTTTATGTAGTTTTGTTTTTCTTAATGTAGTTGCACTTTGCTTTATGTAGTTGCGATTTCCTTAATGTAGTTGCGCTTTGCTTTATGTAATTGCGATTTCCTTAATGTAGTTGCGCTTTGCTTTATGTAGTTTTGTTTTTCTTAATATAGTTGTGCTTTGCTTTATGTAGTTTAGTTTTTCTTAATGTAGTTGTGCTTTGCTTTATGTAGTTTAGTTTTTCTTAATGTAGTTGTGCTTTGCTTTATGTAGTTGTGTTTTTCTTAATGTAGTTGTGCTTTGCTTTATGTAGTTGTGTTTTTCTTAATGTAGTTGCGCTTTGCTTTATGTAGTTTAGTTTTTCTTAATGTAGTTGTGCTTTGCTTTATGTAGTTGTGTTTTTCTTAATATAGTTGTGCTTTGCTTTATGTAGTTTAGTTTTTCTTAATGTAGTTGTGCTTTGCTTTATGTAGTTTAGTTTTTCTTAATGTAGTTGTGCTTTGCTTTATGTAGTTGTGTTTTTCTTAATGTAGTTGCGCTTTGCTTTATGTAGTTTAGTTTTTCTTAATGTAGTTGTGCTTTGCTTTATGTAGTTTAGTTTTTCTTAATGTAGTTGTGCTTTGCTTTATGTAGTTGTGTTTTTCTTAATGTAGTTGCGCTTTGCTTTATGTAGTTGTGTTTTCCTTAATGTAGTTGCGCTTTGCTTTATGTAATTGCGATTTCCTTAATGTAGTTGCGCTTTGCTTTATGTAGTTGTTTTTCTTACTGTAGTTGCGCTTTGCTTTATGTAGTTGTGTTTTTCTTAATGTAGTTGCGCTTTGCTTTATGTAGTTGTGTTTTCCTTAATGTAGTTGCGCTTTGCTTTATGTAATTGCGATTTCCTTAATGTAGTTGCGCTTTGCTTTATGTAGTTTTGTTTTCCTTAATGTAGTTGCACTTTGCTTTATGTAATTGCGATTTCCTTAATGTAGTTGCGCTTTGCTTTATGTAATTGCGATTTCCTTAATGTAGTTGCGCTTTGCTTTATGTAGTTTTGTTTTCCTTAATGTAGTTGCGCTTTGCTTTATGTAGTTTTGTTTTTCTTAATGTAGTTGTGCTTTGCTTTATGTAGTTTAGTTTTTCTTAATGTAATTGCGCTGTGCTTTATGTAGTTGTGTTTTTATTAATGCAGTTGTGCTTTGCTTTATGTATTTTAGTTTTTCTTAATGTAGTTGTGCTTTGCGTTATGTAATGTAGTTTTTCTTAATGTAGTTGTGCTTTGCTTTATGTAGTTTAGTTTTTCTTAATGTAGTTGTGCTTTGCTTTATGTAGTTTAGTTTTTCTTAATGTAGTTGTGCTTTGCTTTATGTAGTTGTGTTTTTCTTAATGTAGTTGTGCTTTGCTTTATGTAGGTGTTTTCCTTAATGTAGTTGCGCTTTGCTTTATGTAGTTGTATTTTCCTTAATGTAGTTGCGCTTTGCTTTATGCAATTGCGATTTCCTTAATGTAGTTGCGCTTTGCTTTATGTAGTTGTGTTTTCCTTAATGTAGTTGCGCTTTGCTTTATGTAATTGCGATTTCCTTAATGTAGTTGCGCTTTGCTTTATGTAGTTGCGATTTCCTTAATGTAGTTGCGCTTTGCTTTATGTAGTTGTGTTTTCCTTAATGTAGTTGCGCTTTGCTTTATGTAATTGCGATTTCCTTAATGTAGTTGCGCTTTGCTTTATGTAGTTGCGATTTCCTTAATGTAGTTGCGCTTTGCTTTATGTAATTGCGATTTCCTTAATGTAGTTGCGCTTTGCTTTATGTAGTTGTGTTTTTCTTAATGTAGTTGCGCTTTGCTTTATGTAGTTTTGTTTTTCTTAATGTAGTTGTGCTTTGCTTTATGTAGTTTAGTTTTTCTTAATGTAATTACGCTGTGCTTTATGTAGTTGTGTTTTTCTTAATGTAGTTGTGCTTTGCTTTATGTAGTTTAGTTTTTCTTAATGTAGTTGTGCTTTGCTTTATGTAGTTTACTTTTTCTTAATGTAGTTGTGCTTTGCTTTATGTAGTTTTGTTTTTCTTAATGTAGTTGTGCTTTGCTTTATGTAGTTTAGTTTTTCTTAATGTAATTGCGCTGTGCTTTATGTAGTTGTGTTTTTCTTAATGTAGTTGTGCTTTGCTTTATGTAGTTGTGTTTTTCTTAATGTAGTTGTGCTTTGCTTTATGTGTTTAGTTTTTCTTAATGTAGTTGTGCTTTGCTTTATGTAGTTGTGTTTTTCTTAATGTAGTTGTGCTTTGCTTTATGTAGTTGTGTTTTTCTTACTGTAGTTGCGCTTTGCTTTATGTAGTTGTGTTTTTCTTAATGTAGTTGCGCTTTGCTTTATGCAGTTTAGTTTTCCTTAATGTAGTTGCGCTTTTAGATTTGTAGTTGCAGTTTGCAATTCAGGGCCACCGTACACGCATGACCTCAGGAAACCGGTTTGTACTGAAACTGAAATCTCGATTACAATGTAAATTGTAGTTGACAATAAAGAAATTGATTGATTGATTGCTCTGAGAAGGTTGCCAGTATCTGGTTAGTTCACCACAGCCTGCACTCTGGGTCCCTGAGCAAGACCCTTAACCCCACCCTGCTCCCCAATGGGATGGGTTAAATGCAGAGAGTGAATTTTATTGCTTTGTATTTGACAATGAAATGACAATAAAGTTGAATTCTATTCTATTCTTTAGATGAAGGAACTAGAAAGATTTTATAATCATTAACTTTACTCTAAAAGGCCCTTATATTCCAGGGAAAGTCCTTCATCGACCTTCATTCCCCCCTTTGCTGTGATGGAGTAATTTGTGTGTATTTGCCTGTTCCTTGGTGAAACTGTAAAAAGGATGTTTACAGTGGGAGGGGCATTGAGCCTGGAAAGACGGAGCCCCCCCTGCTGGGATGACGATAATGGTGTTCAGTTAGAGGGAGGGGGAGAACGAGAGGAGCATAGGAAGGATGACATTGCTCTTAACCCAACAGACACACTTCTAGTTTGGAAGGGATGCCCTGATTATTATTGAAAGTCCTTTTTATATGGTGGGATCTTGGAACATTTTTGTTAGCAGATATGATGATGAAGGATTTAAACCAGTTGCCAGGGAAATAAGAACATCATGCAGTGCCTGCGTTTCGATTGTGAGAGACGATGAAGCGAACTACCTGCACTCAGAGTTTTATTCACAGTAAAGCCTGCTCAGGTCTGGGTCTGTGTTGCAGTTAGCGCAGATAGTTAGTAGCTCTGTGCGACAGTCTGTTGGTTTGAACCTGAAGCCAAAAACACGCACGCCAGTCTTTGGGGAACACTCACTGGTGAACTGTGCGTCGTCCGGCGTTGGATGAGGGGCTGTAGACGGTGAACAAGCTCGTCAAATCAACACACGGACACCTACAATCCTAGCTAGTTCCTGATTATCCCTCTTGCGCTGTGGCGTCGAATAAAAGTGTAGACCACGCTTCAATATTGGGCATAAAACAAAAATATCTGCGTCATACCTGCAACAGGCTAACTGTGACACACTGCTGCAGGAGGATAACCAGCCCTTTAAACACGACAAACAAAATTCCCCTTATTGACCTGTGGCAATAAAAACACAGTTCAAAGCATAAATCTTAGCTATTGTTTTATGATTTTGTAAAATACTGAAAAATTAAGTTGTTTTAAAATCATTCATTATAGATGATCATCTCTTTTCATAAATTGCTTCCGTTGCACTATAAAAAGAAAAAATTATATTTAAGAATCATCTGCTTAATTGGTTTCCGCCGTCAAGTTTCGTCCAGTTTGAATTCCTTCTCGTTAGGAAGGAAATTACAAAAACTCAGAATATCTGGTAGATATTTCTATGTTAACCTGGCTTTTAAATATGAAACCCAGAATAAATGGATGATGGGAAAAACGCGGTGCAAGGATGGATGATAGACAAGCTGATGGTTGAATGAAGAACACAAACGGATGGATGGAAAGTAGAATAGACCAGGATCAGGGTCGATCTTCATCCTCTGACATGGGAGCTGGCTCGGAGCTCGTCTGCCTGGCTGTGTGTTTCCTGGACGGGGCCGCCTGTGGAGCTGGTTGACAGTTGCCTTTTGTATCTATGCTTCTTTTTCTATGTCTGCTTCTGTCTCCTTGAACCCCAGTGGGCCTCAGCAGATGGCCGCTCACACTGAGCCTGGTTCTGCTGGAGGTTTCTTCCTGTTCAAAGGGAGTTTTTCCTCTCCACTGTCGCTACAAGCATGCTTGGTGTGAGGGATTGCTGAAGAGTCAATGAGTCGATGCAATCAGCTGGTTTTCCTTAGATAGAAAACTTTGAATCAATCTGACTGGATGATCTGGTGAACTGGAAAGTGACCTGAGATGACATGATGTGAATTGGAGCTATAGAAATACACTGAATAGTGGATGAGTTCATCATTCTGTTAGTTAAATACATTTTCTTCTATCATTTTTCACGCTGTTCAGATGTGATTTTAGTTGTTTTTTCTATTTTACTGCCATTAGTCTGGATTTTGGTTTAAAAAATCCTGTGGAAACTTTGGATTTCCACGTCCTTATTTCAATTCAGTTTATTTATTTAGCGCTAATTCCCAACACATGTCATTCATAGACTTTTTTATGTGATCAGTCTTAAAAAAACATATGAAATGTTAACTTAATTGACCATAATTACAGAAATGCTGCAGGTTTCTTGATTTCTGCCTATAAGGGTAACAAATTAAGACTCTTGGTTTGTTGTTTTTCTATATTTTAACTTGTAAGACAGCGTCACTTTTTATTTTTTTTTAAATGTTTTAATTTCTAAAATCTGTAAAGTGAACTACACTGGAAAAAAAAAAACAAAAGCAAACTTTTTTGGAATTTACTTAATCATATTTAGTTACTTTAACACAATTGTTTGTTGTTAGCAGGATAGGACATAAAACAATTGTGTTAAAGTAACTAAATATGATGAAGTAAATGCCAAAAATGGTTGCATTATTTTTTTTCAGTCTGTTTTGTCGCCTTGTAGCAGCAGAAAGCTCAGCTCCTTTTGTTCAGGTCACACGACAGTGATGTAGTGCATTAAGCTCTCCTTCTTTATGGAGGTTCATCCCTGCTCCCACTCTAAACGCTGACACTGTAGACATAGTCGAGCCATAAAGCAGATGAGGACGCGCTCCACCTGGACTCCCTCTGCTGAGCTGCACAGAAATGCTCAGCCCTGCTGTCTCTGCTTTCGCTTTGATTGCTAAACTTTTTAAGCACAGCAGATGGAAGACCGATTTTTTCTGAAGGTTTCAGCAGCGCTCATTATGAGAAATGTATGGAGGGGATTTACCATTAGGCAGTTGCCTAGGGCCCCAAGTTCCTGGGGGCCCCATAAAACTCTGTTAACATGTATATTTAATACAACTATTCCCTATTTCTGCACATTAATTATGTTTTTGATAAAAATCTTTTGGCTAAAATGCCATCAGAACGCTGATAATATTAAGTGTGTTGTCAGCCCCCCCTTCAGTGTCCACCATATTGGATCAGTCCATTTGCTGCACATGTTCAGAAAGGTCCAAACAGACAGCAGCAAACCATTTGAAAACAAACCATGCAAAGAGCAGTGTTGCCAACTTAGCGCTTTAGTCGCTATGTTTAGCCACTTTTCAGACCCCTCTAGCACTTTGATTTCTAAAAAGCTCCTAGCGCCAAATCTAGAGACTTTTTTCTGCTACTGGAGACTTTGGAGACAAGATCTAAAAGCAGCGAACTCTGCTCTCCAGAGCAAGTAGATTGGTAACCCCGCCTCCTGCTCTCCTCTATCTTGTCTGCTGTCATGATTCATGCAGCTATTATTTCATCCAAATGAAAAATGGAGAACAGATAAGCAGATCATGGCTTGTCTACAGTGAAAAGAAGGACTGGGTTATTTACTTTGGCCTTTTTGGAAACACAGGAAGGAGCAATCAGCTAAGTGAGCTTAGTGCTTGGAAAAAATCTTTCATTCCTTTAGAGACAGCATGAAAAGTCAGCTGAGTACAAAACATAGAGAGGAAAACAAGAAGAAAAGGGACAAGAAGAGAGGGACACAACCTAGAACAGATCATGGATGTCTATTCTATTAACAGTTCTCTATCTGAATGGAGAAGACGACACATAAAACAGCCCCATTCTACAGAGGCCCCCTGCCTGTCCTTGCCTAGGGCCCCAAATTTCCTAAATCCGGCCCTGGTTCCACTGCCTGCTTTTTTCCCTAATTAGATTCTAACAGAGCGAGCATATGCTGGTGGACAGCGTGGCTGAAGTGGCTACCCTGATGTGACGGCAGATAATAAAGAAACATGAGGAAGATTGTATCCTTGCTGCTTCACTGATCCCTCCAACATGAGACCGTTTAGGTTCTTCTTCTTGCTCTAATTTATGTGAGAGAATAAATCAGTCCTGAAATATTCAGCTGTGCTGGAGCTTTATCACAGCGTTGGAGTCCTCTGCAGGCTCTGGAGCGATAAAACGCCGTGTTCATCCACGCTTTGGAAGGTGGGACAGAAGCAGCTCCTTGCGCTGTCATCTGCAGTTTCCCGGTGACTGGGGCCGTTGGAGGATTTCTTTTACTTTTGCTCGACTTTGGACCATTTCTGACTTTAAACCTGCACCCTGTAATGTTCCCCACTGCAGTGAATTCAGAGGCTGATGTCTGCAGAAGGAGCAGTTATTATAACCCTACAGTCGCCTCCACTGTAGGATTTCCAAGAGACAGACTTTTCCAATTCTGCATGGCCCAACATGGATAGACTTTTAAAAAGGATGAAATAGAAGATTCAAACCCAGGATCCTCTGTTCAGTCAACATGCCGTCAATTTTACAAAGTCAGTCAGTTTTGCATAGTATTGAGTAGGGGTGTAAATTACATCCATCATGGCGATTCGATTCAGTATCGATTTCCTGACCCAACGATTCGATTATTTTCGATACTCAAGAATACACCACGATACGATTCGATTCGATTAATCGGTTAATTTTTTATTTTATTTTTTAGACCTTACAGGCTAAACAAAGTTTCAAGTTTGAAATAGATCAATGAAAGCTGTAATATCGTTGTGCATTTTTTAGAAACAACAGCAAATAACAGAAGTAGAAAAGTTGCATCAAAAATACTGCAGAAAATCAGTGCAATGAGTGCAATGCAATACCTCGGCTCCAGACGTCCCGCCCCCTCCACAGACGCTCCGCTGCTCCTCTCCCAAACTGTAGCTGACCGCAGACAGTGCCGCAGACAGGAGGCCGGCCTGTTTTGTTTTTATGACCAAAATTGTGTAAAACAACTCGTGAAGTTTGACCCGCTAGAAGAGCGAGGTGCGCGAGAACGCTGGGACCCTTTTTCCATCTGGATCTCCGCTCTTTTTGGCCCTCATGTCCCTCCGTCGTCGGACTAAACTCGCCCCCACTTCCTCGCCGCCTCGGCCGTATCTAGACCCACAGCGTGTAGCGCAGACCACGCTGCAATATTGAGCATAATTTAAAAATGTCTGCATCAAGCTTACTGCAACACACTGCTGTAAGAGTATAACCAGGAAGCGAGGTAGGAGGGCAAAATAGGTTTAGCGCCACCGCAGCACGGGAGGAGAATTACACCCAGGAGCAAATGGATAAAAATAGACCGGAGGAAAAAAAACCATGAATCGATTCTCTTGCAGACGTGTCGATTAGAGCCTGACACGGGAGTGGATTTTCACTCCTGTCCCATCCCACTCCCACAGAAAAAAATGGTGTCCCGTCCCGATCCTGGGCCAGAGTAGACATCTAAATACTGTCCCGTCCCACTCCTGGTGAAATTACTCCCACTCCCATCCCGCTCCCATTCAGAATGACTCCCGCTCCTGCACCCCTCCCATTCTTGTTGTCTTCAACTAACTGTTGGTCCCTCCATTGTTGTTTTTGAGCGCGGGTGAAAAACTCAGAGTGGAAGCACTGTTGGTTTTTGGGTCGTTTAGTTTTGTTGACTCGCATTATAGTGTAGGCTTCAAGGAAAAAACTACAAAATGGCGGCACCAGTACTGGATTTCCTTTTATTTTATTTCATTTTTTGGCATCGCTCCTAGTTTTTTTAGTTACTGTTGGTTTGCTCCCGCTCCCGCCTGCTCCCGTTAATGTTTAATCCTGTACCGTCTCAATCACGTGATCGTTACTGACTCCCATCCCACGGGAATCCCACGGGAATTCCCGAAAAAATGTCAGTTTCTAGTGTCGATGCATCGGATCGTCGGCTGTTGGATCGATGCATCGATACAAAATGATTATTATTTACACCCCTAGTATCGAGTCGCCAGTAGGTTTCTCGGTGCATCACTTAAGATAAGACTAAGAGAACCATTAGAGTTCATTGAGGGGAAACTGATGGGGATAAATATTTCTAAATAAATTTCTAATCTTTAATGACGAGTGAAGCTGTTTAGTTCGTCATCGGATCGGTGACGTATTTTTTAAAATCTTGGCCCATAGACTCTGGTTAGAAGTTGTCCAGCGCAGTAGCTGCTTTCCAAAGCTAAAGATAGGAGTATCCTGGGGAGCAGCTCTCCTGCACCCAGAGCTGAAAGCAGCTTTATTTTCACCCCACCTCCCGCCACGGCGCTGATGTCACATTCGTCTATAGGAAAGTGCAGCTGATTGACAGGTTTATTGAATTATTTAGCAACAAGGCTTTGCTAACTGCATGCAGCGAGGCTAAGGCTTTATTCTGCTTTCCTTCAGGATCTGACCCCCCATGGATTAATGCTACGTTCCCACTGCTGGCCCTATTGCTCAATTCCAATTTTCTTTTTTTGCGTTGCCGTTCACATTACCAAATGTATGCAGTTTGTATGTGATCTCCTGTGTAAACCGTGTTCATAAAGCTTAAGTGTCCCGCATTTACAGTAGAGGACACAATGACGTCATAAGTCAGCATTCTCTGTGTTTACTAGGGATGGAAGGGTTTATGAAAAACGTCCGAACTGTTCGGTTCGACTGTCTCGGTTCGGTTCGCGTGTGTTGCGTTCGGTTCTTTTTCTCATAGGTGAAGCGTTTACACTCCAGAGCAGAAGGTGGCGGTACTGCGACCAAAGCCAACCACCAGTAGTAAACAAGAAGAAGGAGAAGCGAAGCAGCGTAGCCGGGTGTAGCAGAAAAAAATAGGTTGTTGTGGAGAATTGTGTGGGTATGGAGAGTGGGAAAGAACAGGAGATGGAAGACGCGCCAGCAGCACTTTATAGGTCTGCTGTATGGGACCACTTTGCATTTAAATGGTAAATGTCCTGTACTTATATAGTGCCTTTTTTCAAGTCAGGTAACTTGACCAAAGCGATTTACACTACATTCATTCACCCATTCACACACACACTGATGGTGGCAAGCTACATTGTAGCCACAGCTGCCCTGGGGCTCACTGACAGAACCGAGGCTGCCGTACACTGGCGCCACCGGGCGCTCTGACCACCATCAGTAGACAATGCAGGTGAAGTGTCTTGCCAAGGACACAACGACACTGAAAGTCAGAGCCGGGGCTTTAACCGTCAATCCTTCAATTTCAGGGCAAACTACTACATCCAACGCCACTGTCGCCCTACATTTAGAGTGACCTACGATGACGGCGGAAAGAAAGTTGTGGATAAAAGTGCAACAGTGTGCAAGCATTGTGCAACACGTTTGTTTATGCTAACAGGCTAACCCCTTAATCCCTCCGCCCCGCTGCGCTCCAGACCGCCTGCTCAAAGCAAAGCCTGCAGCCTCCACTGTGGCTCCTGTCTGCTCCGCTCTGAGTTCCTTGGAGATGGTAGAGAGCATGCGCCAGATGATTAAATTCAAAGCAGCAAAACATGCGGAAATGATCCAGGCTTTCCGTAACCTGACTCCGCCAGATGGATTTGCTCCGCATATCCATCTGGAAACCTTCCGTTGAAGTAATTTTGGGAAGGGGTGAAAAATACTGGTTAGCTGATTGGCCTATGTTGGTGATAGACGGGCCAAATAAACCAATCAGATAAACGAAGCATATGACGTACTAACAGAGCGACGACGAAGAGGAGCCAATTGATAGATCAAACTCTTGCCGAAACCAGTCGGGAGAAGAGCAAAAACATCTTTTCCTCTGAGAAAAGCCTCCAGAGCAGTGTTTTGCTCTTCTTTCAGTGAAGAAATACTCTGTAATTCTGATAAAACTTGCTCGATAGCCGCGCTAACGCTAGTTTCATCGGCTGAAGCCGCCATGTTCTTTAGACTGAACTGTCGCGCTTCTCGTTGCGTCACACCTCAACCCGCCTCAAAGCTAACGCTGATTGGACGTTCGTTTGGTGAACGGCTCCAAATTTTCTTTAACGGAGAGTCTCCAGACTGATTAGAGAGTGAAACCATGAAAGCTCGCGAGATCAGGATGGTCTCACGAGGCTGGGCTTTCCGCGGATCATTAAAAATAATTACAATTCATTAATTTTTTGGGATTTTTTCATTAAGTTTTATGGGATTTCGATGTAACAATCAACATATACCGAACCGAAAACCGTGACCACGAAACCGTGAACCGAACTGAACCGTAGATTTTGTGAACCATTCCACCCCTAATGTTTATGGAAGTAACCATGGATGGTAGAGCTGGAGCTCATGTAGCGATCTTTCCGAACCTTAAAAACTCAATCTTTTCAAAATGGTTGTCCGCCATGGTTGTTGTTTTTCTTCCCGTTTCTGTGTAGAAAGACACAGGAACGTCGGATAATTGCGACCTGGCCTTAATGCTCAATTCCAGTTTCTTTGTGAAATCCAATTTCTTTGGCTTTGCCGTTTGCATTTCCAAATATCTGCGACATTTTGAAGCGGCCTGGGTCACATGGGAAAAAATCGGATCTGTGTGGTTCAGATTGCTATGAAAAGATGAGATCCAGGTCAAATATTTGCTAAGGAATCAGATTTGGGTCACTTCAGGCTGCGGTGTGAACGTAGCCTAAGGTATGACTGATCTGAAGAAATATCCAGAACATTTTATAATGTATTTTATCATTTTTGTTGCTGGCATTCATGTAAACACACTGGTGTGAAACCTTAGTATACATTTGATTGGTTTCTGCTGCACGTCTATTTGAAAGTTTTAGCGCCCCCTGGAGAAAACTCCACCAGCCTCCACTGGGCAGAGGTGATCAGTGCTCAGAGTCTGTTCCGCTCAAACAGCAAGAAGCAGCAGAAAAATGAGACGGCGTCTGATTATACTAATGTGTGAGCAGCGCATGCAGGATGCAGAGTTAGAATTGGTTTGCAACAGTGAGTCTGCCGCTGAGGAATCTACTCTGGCCTGTTTGGCAGACTGTGTTTTTTTTCTTGATGAATGTTTATAGTAAATTCCTGCCCTGCCAGGTCTCTGATCCGTCATTGTTTACGCAGCAGGGAGATGGATGTGGGGAGGGGTGGAGGTGAAGTAAAGGTTTAAAGGTAAAACTCTTAATCTCTGGGTGGTGTGGATGCAGGGGATGTTGGCAGAGTGCAGCTGACCTGCCAGAGGTCATGACCCCGACGGTGGAGGCTACACAGACGTACATCTGGTGATGATCGTCAGTAAACTTTCACTTAAGCTGTTATCTTCCCTGTTGTTTCTGTTTAGGGGAAAGCTCTGCGTCCTGCAGCTTTGACCTCGTTTTCCAACATAAAGTGATAAAATGATCCGCCCCGTTAATTAGGTTTTACTCTGGCCTCACGTCTGCATGGAGGTAAAATGTTCTCATGTGTGGAAGTCATGAATAACAGAAGATACAGTGGTCTGCAGACATGTGAAGCTCATGGTGTTGCTTGATGCAAACATGTTTAGTTTTAGGGAGGAGAGAAGTTTCTTTCTGGATGATTTATGGCCTTATTGGAATTAGTGTGGATGTAGCCTTCATGTGTAGAAAACCGTACTAGTCATGTCAGCCATGACATAACTAGGCTTGGACACACACTGCCTGAGCTGCTGCATCAAATGATGTTTCTTTCTGAGGATGAACACTGAAAACACTTGTAACTTTAATTGATCTTTAAATCTAGATACTCTTAATCTAGATCAGACTGGGCTGAACAGTTCTGACGTTAATCTCTCGGCTCACCTGAGCCTGATGCTTCCGCCCACCTTTATCCTCTACTTGACTACCTCAGAGGTGTTTACTCCACACCTCCGATCCCACCTGACCCGTGTCCATGTTGGCTTGAAGGAGAGTCTGCGTCTGGAGGAAGTTGACGTTTCATCCCTCCTGCTATCAGTCTCAGTTGCTGCTAATTTCCTTGTTGTATTTATTTTCTATGTTTGCATTGTTCTGCTTCGATGGACATAAAATTTCTTCTGTATGAGTGACATATCTTCTGACTAGCTGAGCGTAAAACTTTTGTTTTTCTTCTTTTCTGTGAACAGAATCTTTATTATTTGTTTGGAAAAAATTAAAGGAAAAGTCATCAAGGAATAATCAATGGATCATTATTTATACCTAAAACTAATATGATTGTTGTGATTTAATGAATGTAGCGTTAATCAGTAAAAAAATAAAAATTATTTTCGTCGTGATCACTGAGTCTGGGAGCGGCCATCTTTGCCCAAATATAGTAGCCCCTCCCTCCTGCCATCTTCCAGCAGTGACGTCACGGTGCGGTTAGCCTAGCGCCATTCTCCCCGCTTTACAAGCTAAATCAATGGGAACTACTAGACACATCTGCAATCAACAACAATTATTGAAGATTTCCAGAGGACTTCACCATTGAAATTCACCAGAGCTATAGTGAAACTGACAATGCCCACGTGCATGGCAGCTGGATGCTGGAATACATCGGGTAAAAGTGAAAAAAAAGAGTTATTCCACCTTTCTGATTCCTGATCCTCCACGCACACGTTTTAGTTCTGGGTTTAAATAATGATCTATTGATTATTCCTTGCTCACTGGACTTTTCCTTTAACACCAGGGTGTGTGCGGGTCATTAAAAATAATTAAAAGTCATTAAATTATAATTTTTTTAATTAATTGGTATTAAAATTCATTAAATTTGATAATCATGGCATTAAAATCCTTTGGTAAAGAAGCTTGAGGTGAAGAAAAGGCTAGAGAATGGGGGAAAAATGCAAATTTAAACCAAAGTGACGAGAAAACGAGGAACTCAGGACTTGGCTGCAGAGGACAAAGGATTTTTCCTTGTGTATGTATATATATATATAGATGTATGTATGTATGTATGTATGTATGTGTATATATATATATATATATAATTAGGGATGGAACGGTTCACAAAATCCACGGTTTTCGGTTCAATTCGGTATATGTTGATTGTTACACTGAAATCCCATAAAAATGTATGAAATTAATGAAAAAATCAAAAAAAAAAATGAATGAATTGTAATTATTTTTAATGATCCGCGGAAACCCTGGATCATTTCCGCATGTTTTGCTGCTTTGAATTTAATCATCTGGCGCTGCTCTCTACCATCTCCAAGGAACTCAGAGCGGAGCGACGGGAGCCACAGTGGAGGCTGCAGGCTTTGCTTTGAGCAGCCGGTCTGGAGCGCAGCGGGGCGGAGCGCTGATGGAGTATGTGGGATTTCGGGGTTAGCATGACATGTTGGCCGTGTTGCTGTTAGCATAAAAAAAACGTGTTGCACAATGCTTGCACACTGTTGCACTTTTATCCACAGCTTTCTTTCCGCCGTCATCGTAGGTCACTCTAAATGCAAAGTGGTCCCATACAGCAGACCTATAAAGTGCTGCTGGCGCGTCTTCCAACTCCTGTTCTTTCCCACTCGCCATACCCACACAATTCTCCACAACAACTGATTTTTTTCTGCTACACCCGGCTACGCTGCTTCGCTTCTTCTTCTTCTTCTTTACTACTGGTGGTTGGCTTTGGTCGCAGTACCGCCACCTTCTGCTCTGGAGTGTAAACGCTTCGCCTATGAGAAAAAGGAGCAGCGCATGAACCGAACGCAACACACGCGAACCGAACCGAGACAGTAGAACCGAACGGTTCGGACGGTTTTCGGAAACCGCTCCATCCCTAATATAATATAATATAATATATATATATATATATATATATATATATATATATATATATATATATATATATATATAAGTCATGGATACTTGTTGATGGCATTAAGATTCTTTCTAAGAGCATTAAAATGCATTAAATAACAGTTACTCATTCATGTATAAACCCTGAACACCCAGCCTGTCAGTTCAGGTGGTAGACTTCGTGTTTATGAGGTTTTTGTAGCTGTGAAAAACCTCACTTTTCAGATGGTGGAGTGAATAGTGATGTTTTTGTTTTGAACTGTCCCAAACGGATCTACTGAGATACTGATTAGTTGACTGTTATAGGCAGTTGGTGGAAGGCTGCCTATAACACTTTTCAGGTTTTTCTGTCACAAATATTCTCCCCAAAACAGAAAAATAATAAAAGGTCCTAAATCGGTCACAGAAAGAATGAAGCAGACTCATATCAGGACAGACAGGAAGTGTGGCAGTAAAGCCGGTTTAAAAGTCCCTTCCAATCGTCAGCAAAGTGCTGACCTGTGGGTGTCAGTGCCGTCCTCTTAGTCTCTCATCCTTTGCAGTTTCAGGTGTTTTTCCTTGTTGACAGCTTTATGAACCTGGCCTTTCTAAGCCTGTCACTGCTGCACTGTCTGCTAGACAGAGAATGAAGATCAGACGCTCCTTCCTCATCACATCACCCCCCCTTCAGTTCTCAGCTCCCTCTGTCCATCTGTCCCACGTCCCTCCATCCCCTGCCGGCGCTCCCTGATGGTGATGAAGCTCATTAACAGGCCTCCGCTGTCAGGTCCTGTTTATATTTAGACGCTGGGATTCTGCAGGTTTGATGTGGAGATTTTGAATAAGTTGTGCAGCACAGTTTGGATCCTGTCCATCTCACACAAGGCGAACTGCAGACCATGTTGTTAGGTTGATTTCTATCAAACGTCTTCACAGGTAATGGAGCTTTACAGGTTCCACGCCAAAAAAAGAGACGTAATTATACCCTACCCTGTTCTTAGTGTTTATGGACAGAATCTCAAATTCCAGTCTAAGAAATGAGAGAACCAGAGAACTTCAGCTTTTATTTTCGCTTTGTGAGAAAATGTGGTTCTGCTCTTCAACCCATTACCTTCAGGGAGCAGGAAGCCAAATGTTAAATGGGTTAGGGAAGGTTTCCTCCTCTGAATTTGCAGAGTGACGATAGCATAGAGGAGAAGTAATGAAGGTCCTGCTGTGATGTTCTGTCAAAGTTGCTGAACAGATTCTGCTTGGAGCACAAGCAGAACAAAGAGGTGCTGATGGTTGAACCTAGTTTCCTCTTTAGGGTAACTGGGCAAATTCTTGGAGTTTAGAGCTGGGGGGGTCCTTTCTTCCTTACAGAGAATTTAGTCAAGGTGATTCCCACATTAGACCAGGAAGACTAAGGGGAGACAATGGGGAAGACTCTAGAGGGACACAGTGGGAAAGTCTCTAGGGGGAGACGATGAGGAAGACTCTAGAGAGAGACAATGGGGAAGACTAGAGGGAGAAAATGGGGAAGACCCAA
The DNA here is from genome assembly GCA_030533445.1 of Cyprinodon diabolis. NCBI lineage: Eukaryota > Metazoa > Chordata > Actinopteri > Cyprinodontiformes > Cyprinodontidae > Cyprinodon > Cyprinodon diabolis. The sequence continues at coordinate 2,560,986 of CM060066.1, forward strand.
GGGGGAGACAATCAGGAAGACTCTAGGGAGAGACAATGAGGAAGACTAGAGAGAGACAATGGGGAAGACTCTAGAGAGAGACAACGAGGAAGACTCTAGAGAGAGACAACGGGGAAGACTCTAGAGGGAGAAAATGGGGAAGACCCAAGGGGGAGACAATGAGGAAGACTGTAGGGGGAGACAATGAGGAAGACTGTAGGGGGAGACAATGGGGAAGACTCTAGGGAGAGACAATGGGGAAGACTCTAGAGAGAGACAATGGGGAAGACTCTAGAGGGAGAAAATGGGGAAGACTCTAGAGGGAGAAAATGGGGAAGACCCAAGGGGGAGACAATGAGGAAGACCCAAGGGGGAGACAATGAGGAAGACCCAAGGGGGAGACAATGAGGAAGACCCAAGGGGGAGACAATGAGGAAGACCCAAGGGGGAGACAATGAGGAAGACCCAAGGGGGAGACAATGAGGAAGACTCTAGAGAGAGACAATGAGGAAGACTCTAGAGAGAGACAATGGGGAAGACTCTAGAGGCATAAAATGGGGAAGACCCAAGGGGGAGACAATGAGGAAGACTCTAGGGAGAGACAATGGGGAAGACTCTAGAGAGAGGCAATGGGGAAGACTCTAGGGGGAGACAAAGGGGAAGACTCTAGAGAGAGACAATGGGGAAGACTCTAGAGAGAGACAATGGGGAAGACTCTAGAGGGAGACAATGGAGTAGACTCTAGGGGGAGAAAATTGGGAAGACCCAAGGGGGAGACAATGAGGAAGACTCTAGGGGGAGACAATGGGGAAGACTCTAGGGGGAGACAATGGGGAAGACTCTAGGGGGAGACAATGGGGAAGACTCTAGGGGGAGACAATGGGGAAGACTCTAGAGGGAGACAATGGAGAAGACTCTAGGGGGAGAAAATGGGGAAGACTCTAGGGGGAGACAATGAGGAAGACTCTAGAGAAGGACAATGGGGAAGACTCTAGAGGGAGAAAATGGGGAAGACCCAAGGCAGAGACAATAAGGAAGATTCTAGGGGGAGACAATGGGGAAGACTCTAGGGAGAGACAATAGGGAAGACTCTAGAGAGAGACAATGGGGAAGACTCTAGAGAGAGACAATGGGGAAGACTCTAGAGAGAGACAATGGGGAAGACTCTAGAGGGAGACAATGGAGAAGACTCTAGGGGGATAAAATGGGGAAGACCCAAGGGGGAGACAATGGGGAAGACTCTAGGGGGAGACAATGGGGAAGACTCTAGGGGGAGACAATGAGGAAGACTCTAGGGGGAGACAATGGAGAAGACTCTAGGGGGAGAAAATGGGGAAGACCCAAGGGGGAGACAATGAGGAAGACTCTAGGGGGAGACAATGGGGAAGACTCTAGAGAGAGACAATGGGGAAGACTCTAGAGGGAGACAATGGAGAAGACTCTAGGGGGATAAAATGGGGAAGACCCAAGGGGGAGACAATGGGGAAGACTCTAGGGGGAGACAATGGGGAAGACTCTAGGGGGAGACAATGAGGAAGACTCTAGGGGGAGACAATGGAGAAGACTCTAGGGGGAGAAAATGGGGAAGACCCAAGGGGGAGACAATGAGGAAGACTCTAGGGGGAGACAATGGGGAAGACTCTAGAGGGAGACAATGGGGAAGACTCTAGGGGGAGAAAATGGGGAAGACCCAAGGGGGAGACAATGAGGAAGACTCTAGGGGGAGACAATGGGGAAGACTCTAGGGGGAGACAATGGGGAAGACTCTAGAGGGAGACAATGGGGAAGACTCTAGGGGGAGACAATGGGGAAGACTCTAGGGGGAGACAATGGGGAAGACTCTAGGGGGATATCCAGACCTTATCTGAGGCTCTGATGAATATAAATCCCTCTCTAACCAGTAAATACCACAGAAGGAGCTGGAAGCTGATGTTTCTATCATGGACTCATTTCTCCATCTGCTTATCCTGGATAATCTGCCTCCGATGTAAACAATTATTTTTTTAGATAGTTCTCAGTATGAGTTGCAGACCCTAAGCCCAGAAAACGCCAAACACCACCCCTAGGAAACACTGGAACTCTAAGAACTCAACCTTGCGGTCAAACTGTTGGATTATGGGATTGTTATGATTGAAGACTAAATGTTTTTTCCATGTGAGATGTCTTTATTTCATTAACAATAAGGTGTTAATTGTGATGTTTTTCTCCCTTTTAGAGCATAGTGTCAAAATACGGCTCTCAGTTTCGAGGGAACTCTCAGCACGATGCCCTCGAGTTCCTCCTGTGGCTTCTGGACAAAGTTCATGAAGATGCCAGTCCAGGTTCTGACAACAACAACAGCAGCAACAGTAAGACCAAAGGCAGCAGTAAGGTGAGCTCACTCTGTTCACCATGACAGACGCACAGTTTGGCTCTGTTCTTCTATCTGTCCCTGGTGAAAAAGATCACAGCTGCCCCTCATGTTTTCAGCTCTTCCAAGTTTCTTTGATATCTTTGTTGGAAAAATTTTAATGCCTGAAATTCTGCAGCAAAGAGCTGATATGTTGAGCCTAATGTTTGACTCCACTACGCCAATGTTCTTCACAACGGTACACCAAATTTATCACATTTCAACTCACTAGATTTTAGTGATAAAATATTTAGAAGTGAAAGGAGAAATGATTCCTAGTTTTTTTTATTTATTTAAAGCTGTCAGACTTTGGGGGAATCCAACCGACCCAACCAACCAGACAGCGAGCTAGCTGACTTTTCATGCTGTGTCAAAAAGTCTTAGTCCTTCTTTTCACTGTAGACAAGCCATGATCTGCTTATCTGTTCTCCATTTTTCATTTGGATGAAATAATAGCTGCATGAATCATGACAGCAGACAAGATAGAGGAGAGCAGGAGGCGGGGTTACCAATCTACTTGCTCTGGAGAGCAGAGTTCGCTGCTTTTAGATGTTGTCTCCAAAGTCTCCAGTAGCAGAAAAAAGTCTCTAGATTTGGCGCTAGGAGCTTTTTAGAAATCAAAGTGCTAGAGGGGTCTGAAAAGTGGCTACATATAGCGACTAAAGCGCTAAGTTGGCAACACTGCTCTTTGCATGGTTTGTTTTCAAATGGTTTGCTGCTGTCTGTTTGGACCTTTCTGAACATGTGCAGCAAATGGACTGATCCAATATGGCCGAGTGTTGGCAAATGGTAAATCCCCCCTGATTGGAGCTCTCACTGGACTCCACACTGCTCTTCTCTGTTTTTAATAATAATATAATTAGATAATATGCACCTGAAATAAGACAATAAAATATTTTTTTCTTATTTAAAATGTAAATTGTCTTGTTCCATTGGCAAAGTGTCTCACTTACCTCCTCTGTACAAGAAAAAATGCACTTATTTTAAGAAAAAATTACCTATTGAGATTAAAATTTTTTGTAGTGAATGTCTTAGTTCAATTGCATTTTATCTAATTGTCTTATTTTCAGAGTAGAAATACTTATTCCATTGGCAAATCCTCTTACTTACCTACTCAAATTAAGGGTAAATACACTTAATTTAAGTAATCTTTACTTATTTCTAGATTTTTTTTGCAGTGGAACGATTCAGATTAGCTAGCCCAATGAATAGAAGGGGTAGAGCGTAGCCGCCTGTGGCCTGGGCTGACTGTCACAACTCCAGTCCGCCACACGGATGACGTCATACACGCACCGCTTTGTTTTAAAAAAATATAAATATAAAAAATATAACGGCGGAATATCTTCAGACCGGCTCCAAATGACACAAAACTCATATAGGTGAGTAGAACATGATGGAATAACGGAAAATCAAGGGCCCAATGTAAAAAAAAAACAAAAAAAAACAGTGTTCCCCTTTAATATAAATTAGGAAGAGATTCTTTTTCTCCACTCATTTTTTCATTGTAACTCTGAACTGAAGGGATTTGATGCAGAAAGGAAGGAAAAATTTTCCTGATGTTTTCGGTCTGCGTGACTCTGAGGTGAAGTTCTCTTGTGAAGTCTGCGGTCACCATCTGGTCACTCTCGCCTTCAGTGCTCACTGCTGCCATTTCTGTCGTCTGATACGGGAAGATCAAAGCCGACCTCCTCCACAGCCGGGACCCACATTCAGCCTTATTCCCTGAATAGGTGACATTTCCAAGGGACGGGACCTTTTCTACACAAGAGGAATAGGACCACTGGAAAAAAAGGAAAAAAAGTTAACACGTTTTAAAAATATTATTTCTGTTTGTTAAGGGAAAAAATTCAGAATTCTGACTTTTTTTCTCTGAATTCTGACTGAATTCTGCCAGCTAACAAACATGTTAGCATCAAGCCGTAGCCATGTCTGTTTTAGAGACTAGTTCTCTTGTTTTAATCACCTTCCATTAATGAAATAGCATCAGCAGGGACCCTCAGGGACGGAAAAAATCGCCTAATTCCATCATTTTCCACCAATGTGTTACTGGCCCTCCCAAACAACTCATGCAGTCTGCCACTCTGGGTCCCTGAGCAAGACCCTTAACCCCACCCTGCTCCCCAAAGTGAGGGGTTAAATGCAGAGAGTGGATTTCTTTGCTTTGTACTTGGGAGACTGTAATGACGATAAAACGCTTGATGGGAAAAAAAAAGCAAAAACAAAGAAACATTGAAGACGTACAATGCTTTTTATACACATCTCTTAAAATATGAAACAAAAGCTCATTCTTGTGTCCATTGTGTTTATTTCTTTTATTTCTATACGCCCACATTGTGAATCTCAAAGGAAACAATGCAGTTTACTAATTCACTACTAATTATATGGCCTCATCATTCCTGCCTGCTCCCTCAAACAGACTTCATCTACACAGATGTGTGTAAATTCTCTGCTGGCTGCGCAGATGCGGGTCATCCAGGTGAAGCCACCTCTGACGGCTCTTTTGTGCTCCTTTGCATCTCTTCTGGCTTTATAGAACTGAAAGAAACAGCAGATGGCTGCTCACACTGAGCCTGGTTCTGCTGGAGGTTTCATCCTGTTCAAAGGGAGTTTTTCCTCTCCACTGTCGCTACAAGCATGCTTAGTGTGAGGGATTGCTGAAGAGTCAATGAGTCGATGCAATCAGCTGGTTTTCCTTAGATAGAAAACTTTGAATCAATCTGATTGGATGATCTGGTGAACTGGAAAGTGACCTGAGATAACGTGATGTGAATTGGAGCTATAGAAATAAACGGAATAGAATCAGAATTTGCTTTGATCAGTTAAATTTTTAAGTTTTTGTATGTTTTTTTATTTGAGTTTAATCACTTCACTATCTGCAGCAGCTCTGAGCCTAAAACGGCTGCTACAAAACCAGCTTTTCTCATTCCTACTTTTTTCTTTTACTCTGCGTTCGTTTTATTTTTCTGCCTGCTTGTCTCCTACTTTCCACTCTCTCCACCTCCTCTACTGGTGCATTTTCCTCTGTCATTTGTTTTAATGGACTAAACAAAGTTGAAAATATCATCTCATATCAGTGGTCATTGTTTATATTCAGAGCTAAATCTTAAATAAAATCCCTCTTCCAGCAGCCAATCACCATCCAGTCTTTGCTGTCAAGCTTTCTGTTCTAAAGCAGAGCAGCTGACCGCATCTGAAGGAAACGCTCCTGTTGGATCAGCGTGTGGTTATAGTCGATATTTCCTTCCATGTTATCATTGAGCGTTCAGCAGTCCCTCGCATCCAGCATGCACGTTGTGACAGTGGAGAGGAAAACCCTTTATAAACCTTATAAGACATTATAATTGATTATTATTGATTTTAAAGTGGTTTACTCGTTAAATCCGTTCAAATAGTCAAAGGAGAAAAAGAAGGTGCTGGAGAAAAATCTATTTTTTCAACAAATTATCTCATAACATATTTCACAACTTGGTGACAGATATAGATTTATTTAAGAAAAGTTATATAATATAGCTTTAATCTGTATATGAGATAGAAACAAGAGAAATTATTTTTTTCAGTTTTACACATTTTACAGAATTTTGCACATTGTTTTGAAATAGCACATTTAAAAACAACATAAATGTATATACTGTTCATGAACGGCAGAGAAAATACTATTTTGATCGACTTTGATCAATTGTTTGAAATTCTGTGATTACTACACAGAAGTACTAAATAAAGATGTTAATGTTTATTCCAGTTCTGCGTGTTAAATATCTAGGTGTTTTTATGTTAATGTGGGTCTTTTAGATCAATTTTAGTGATTTTGATCATGTTTCACATTTTATTGTCACATACTGGCGCTGGTCTTGGTCTTGAGTTGGTCTCGGACCCTAAAAGTCTTGGTCTTGTCTCGGTCTCTGACCCTAAAAGTCTTGGTCTTGTCTCGGTCTTGGACCCTAAAAGTCTTGGTCTTGTCTCGGTCTCTGACCCTAAAAGTCTTGGTCTTGTCTCGGTCTCGGACCCTAAAAGTCTTGGTCTTGTCTCGGTCTCGGACCCTAAAAGTCTTGGTCTTGTCTCGGTCTCTGACCCTAAAAGTCTTGGTCTTGTCTCAGTCTTGGACCCTAAAAGTCTTGGTCTTGTCTCGGTCTCGGACCCTAAAAGTCTTGGTCTTGTCTCGGTCTCTAAAAGTCTTGGTCTTGTCTCGGTCTCTAAAAGTCTTGGTCTTGTCTCGGTCTCTAAAAGTCTTGGTCTTGTCTCGGTCTCGGACCCTAAAAGTCTTGGTCTTGTCTCGGTCTCTAAAAGTCTTGGTCTTGTCTCGGTCTCTAAAAGTCTTGGTCTTGTCTTGGTCTTGTCTCGGTCTCTAAAAGTCTTGGTCTTGTCTCGGACCCTAAAAGTCTTGGTCTTGTCTCGGTCTCGGACCCTAAAGGTCTTGGTCTTGTCTCGGTCTCGGACCCTAAAGGTCTTGGTCTTGTCTCGGTCTCGGACCCTAAAAGTCTTGGTCTTGTCTCGGTCTAGGACCCTAAAAGTCGTGGTCTTGAGTTGGTCTCGGACCCTAAAAGTCTTGGTCTTGTCTCGGTCTCGGACCCTAAAAGTCTTGGTCTTGTCTCGGTCTCGGACCCTAAAAGTCTTGGTCTTGTCTCGGTCTCGGACCCTAAAAGTCTTGGTCTTGTCTCGGTCTCTAAAAGTCTTGGTCTTGTCTCGGTCTCTAAAAGTCTTGGTCTTGTCTCTGTCTCTAAAAGTCTTGGTCTTGTCTCGGTCTCTAAACGTCTTGGTCTTGTCTCGGTCTCTAAAAGTCTTGGTCTTGTCTCGGACCCTAAAAGTCTTGGTCTTGTCTCGGTCTCTAAAAGTCTTGGTCTTGTCTCGGTCTCGGACCCTAAAAGTCTTGGTCTTGTCTCGGTCTCGGACCCTAAAAGTCTTGGTCTTGTCTCTGTCTCTAAAAGTCTTGGTCTTGTCTCGGTCTCTAAACGTCTTGGTCTTGTCTCGGTCTCTAAAAGTCTTGTCTCGGACCTTAAAAGTCTTGGTCTTGTCTCGGTCTCTGACCCTAAAAGTCTTGGTCTTGTCTCGGTGTCGGACCCTAAAAGTCTTGGTCTTGTCTCGGTCTCGGACCCTAAAAGTCTTGGTCTTGTCTCGGTCTCTAAAAGTCTTGGTCTTGTCTCGGTCTCGGACCCTAAAAGTCTTGGTCTTGTCTCGGTCTCGGACCCTAAAAGTCTTGGTCTTGTCTCGGTCTCGGACCCTAAAAGTCTTGGTCTTGTCTCGGTCTCTAAAAGTCTTGGTCTTGTCTCTGTCTCTAAACGTCTTGGTCTTGTCTCGGTCTCTAAAAGTCTTGGTCTTGTCTCGGACCTTAAAAGTCTTGGTCTTGTCTCGGTCTCGGACCCTAAAAGTCTTGGTCTTGTCTCGGTCTCGGACCCTAAAAGTCTTGGTCTTGTCTCGGTCTAGGACCCTAAAAGTCTTGGTCTTGTCTTTTACGGGATGTGAGTTGTGTTGTGAATTAGAGCTATAGAAATAAACTGAATTGAATTGAAAGGATTAACAGAAAAAAAAAAGTTGTACCTCCACTGCCTCACCTTGACAAAAGTCGTCAGGTTTCCGCCGTCCTGTTGCATCATCTCTTGGACCTTAACGAGGTAATAAAACAAATATGTAAAACAGAACAAGGAAGAGTGAGTTTGATTCAGTGTGTTAGTGGTAATATATGAGTTGAACTTTTAGTAGCTTCAGCTGGTCTATATTGCAGGATGTAAAGAGAAGTTCAGAGCGTTCATGCTCGGCCTTTTTCTGTAGAGAGCTCGGCAGCAGAGTTCCCAGCATCAACAACCTGTAGAAGATGTGATCTGGTGCCTAGTATGTCCACCAGGCTGCCCTACGCAGCTGAAATGCCACGCTGTAATAGCTTATGAAAAATTCAAAATGTCCCTGAGGAGCTGAAACGGACTCACAAAGGAGTGCGGTAAGTTGCAGCAACATCAGGCCAGAGACTGGTTGCCTGCGAGGCTGCAGCAGATCCGTCCTCCTCACCGAACCGTGATCCTGCTCATCCTTCATGAGTCACAGGCTCTTCCAGATCTGGGCTGTTTGGAGACTAACAGGATGTCTGTTTGCAGCTTTCTTTTGCAGACCAAACACTTTCCTGTTCTCTTGAGTTTTGTCTTGTTGCTGAAGCATATCTTCTCCAGCTGACCTCGGATCAGGACTCAGTATCTCTATTCCAGGGATCGGCAACCCAAACTGTTCAAAGAGCCAAATTGGACCCAAAAAAAATCTGTCTGGAGAAGTTAAAGGACTCTAAGTGTATTATCCCACTATAAGAAAGGACTACGTGGGCTTAAATATATAATAAGTATTCATGATTAAATGTTTATCCTGGAGCAAATGTCACATAGTAGCATGAGGTGATGGAGGAGCAGTGAACGCCGCTTCACTGCGCGCTTTAGGTTTGATTGCATTGATGAAATGACAGAAACAGGATAAAGGAATCTTTCTATGGTGGCAGGTTTCTGTTGGGAGGAGCTGATGGAGTCAGGAGGAACCAAGCAGGAAGTGACATCCATCAGAGCAGAGCTCTCTGACCCTGAAATCCCACATCCTCCGTCACCAGCGTTCCTATTGTGAGGATTTGGGGAAATAAAAATGTTAGAAAGTTCCCATCCCTGCATCAGAGTGCTACCTGTTGGATCTATGAACGGTTTTCTATGCTTGCAACCAAACTAGCAGCAGTAGTGGAGTTTGGAGATGAAATCTACTTCTTAAATCTATCTTTGCTCTCATCTAATTTATCCAGGACTTTTGCAATCTCACTTTTTCTCTCCCTCCCAGCCTGGTGTTGGGCTGCAGATTTAGCCTTCCCACGAAATGCCTTTCCTAATGACTGTTTTTAGTATTTGATAACTTCTAATTGGTAATGAAAGCCGATGATTCGCTCCATCCTTCTTTGATCCTCTGTTCTCATCAGATATCTTCCTTTTTTCCCCTTTGGTATCCATGGAGACACACCCGCCGCTTTATTTATAACAGCCACCTGCCTGGCGCTGCGCCGCGCTGAAACGTGTGCTGCAGGCTATGACGCAAATTTTCACTCAAAGAAATGTTTACATTTATTGTTTAAATTTATTTATTATAAAAATGTTTACAGCACTGGAAAACATAATGAATGTTTGATCTCCTGCACAACATATTGAAACTAAGAAAAAAACCTTTTTTACAAACTTTAAAAAGCTGCAGGGAGCCTCATGGCGAGCCGCTGGTTTCCTGCTCTGGTCTTTCAGAGTCCTGCTAGAATCGGAGCTCACTGTAATTTCATGTCTGCATCGGCTCCTCGTTTCATTGGCTGACATCACCCAAAGTCACAGCTTTGGAGATTGACTGCAGAAAATGTCTGATAGATTCTAAGCCGCGGTACGCATTTACATTTCTACCCCAAATGTTCAATTTAATGCGTTTATATTCAGAAAGGACTTTCTTCTTTGAATAGGCCTAAAACACAGACAGAGCTCTCTCTCTGTACTGAAAGAGATGAAAGTCTAACTAATGATGGAATACATTAAAAGAGGAAGACGTTTGCTCGGTGATGCATTCAGAGCGCATGCCGATCCATTTTAAAAATTATTTCTACTCCAAATACAAAATACGATTCTCCAATTATTAACCTGTAGATAGGTATTTCATTGAATGAACAGTTGGTGTCTAAGTTCCCCAGTGAGTTACAGAAGTGCAGCTCTTTCAAGATTAATAATGTTTTCAGTGCTGCATTATTGAACCTGATATAGTTAATATGCTCATTTGAAGATTTCTATAAATAATGGCTGATGATGCACACAATACTAAACCACAGCCATTCACAACACTTCCACCATTGGATGGATGGTGCAGCGATGGTCTGATTAAAGTCTGATAAATATCTTAACCTATAAACTATGATTAACAGCTGTCTGAATCATTTCTCTGGCTTTACTGCTCATTGATCGTCTACTGGTTTGGGAAGCTGGTCGTTTATGCTGGATTCACTAAAGGCGGTGATAGAATGATTCTATAGGGTATCTGGTCCTTCAGGTCTCTAATAGGGTGATAGAATGATTCTACAGGGTATCTGGTCCTTCAGGTCTCTAATAGGGTGATAGAATGATTCTATAGGGTATCTGGTCCTTCAGGTCTCTAATAGGGTGATAGAATGATTCTATAGGGTATCTGGTCCCTCAGGTCTCTAATAGGGTGATAGAATGATTTTATAAGGTATCTGGTCCTTCAGGTCTCTAATAGGGTGATAGAATGATTCTATAGGGTATCTGGTCCTTCAGGTCTCTAATAGGGTGATAGAATGATTCTACAGGGTATCTGGTCCTTCAGGTCTCTAATAGGGTGATAGAATGGTTCTATAGGGTATCTGGTCCTTCAGGTCTCTAATAGGGTGATAGAATGGTTCTATCTGGTATCTGGTCCTTCAGGTCTCTAATAGGGTGATATAATGATTCTATAGGGTATCTGGTCCTTCAGGTCTCTAATAGGGTGATAGAATGATTCTATAAGGTATCTGGTCCTTCAGGTCTCTAATAGGGTGATAGAATGATTCTATCGGGTATCTGGTCCTTCAGGTCTCTAATAGGGTGATAGAATGATTCTATAGGGTATCTGGTCCTTCATGTCTCTAATAGGGTGATAGAATGATTCTATCGGGTATCTGGTCCTTCAGGTCTCTAATAGGGTGATAGAATGATTCTATCTGGTATCTGGTCCCTCAGGTCTCTAATAGGGTGATAGAATGATTCTATAAGGTATCTGGTCCTTCAGGTCTCTAATAGGGTGATAGAATGATTCTTTAAGGTATCTGGTCCTTCATGTCTCTAATAGGGTGATAGAATGATTCTATAGGGTATCTGGTCCTTCAGGTCTCTAATAGGGTGATAGAATGATTCTATAGGGTATCTGGTCCTTCAGGTCTCTAATAGGGTGATAGAATGATTCTATAGGGTATCTGGTCCTTCAGGTCTCTAATAGGGTGATAGAATGATTCTATAGGGTATCTGGTCCTTCAGGTCTCTAATAGGGTCATAGAATGATTCTATCGGGTATCTGGTCCTTCAGGTCTCTAATAGGGTGATATAATGATTCTATAGGGTATCTGGTCCTTCAGGTCTCTAATAGGGTGATAGAATGATTATATAGGGTATCTGGTCCCTCAGGTCTCTAATAGGGTGATAGAATGATTCTATAAGGTATCTGGTCCTTCAGGTCTCTAATAGGGTGATAGAATGATTCTATCGGGTATCTGGTCCTTCAGGTCTCTAATAGGGTGATAGAATGATTCTATAGGGTATCTGGTCCTTCAGGTCTCTAATAGGGTGATAGAATGATTCTACAGGGTATCTGGTCCTTCAGGTCTCTAATAGGCTGATAGAATGATTCTATAGGGTATCTGGTCCCTCAGGTCTCTAATAGGGTGATAGAATGATTCTATAAGGTAGCTGGTCCTTCAGGTCTCTAATAGGGTGATAGAATGATTCTATAAGGTATCTGGTCCTTCAGGTCTCTAATAGGGTGATAGAATGGTTCTATCGGGTATCTGGTCCTTCAGGTCTCTAATAGGGTGATAGAATGATTCTACAGGGTATCTGGTCCTTCAGGTCTCTAATAGGGTGATAGAATGATTCTATAAGGTATCTGGTCCTTCAGGTCTCTAATAGGGTGATAGAATGATTCTATCGGGTATCTGGTCCTTCAGGTCTCTAATAGGGTGATAGAATGATTCTATAGGGTATCTGGTCCTTCAGATCTCTAATAGGGTGATAGAATGATTCTATAGGGTATCTGGTCCCTCAGGTCTCTAATAGGGTGATAGAATGATTCTATAAGGTAGCTGGTCCTTCAGGTCTCTAATAGGGTGATAGAATGATTCTATAAGGTATCTGGTCCTTCAGGTCTCTAATAGGGTGATAGAATGGTTCTATCGGGTATCTGGTCCTTCAGGTCTCTAATAGGGTGATAGAATGATTCTATCGGGTATCTGGTCCTTCAGGTCTCTGATAGGGTGATAGAATGATTCTATAGGGTATCTGGTCCTTCAGGTCTCTAATAGGGTGATAGAATGATTCTATAGGGTATCTGGTCCTTCAGGTCTGTAATAGGGTGATAGAATGATTCTATAGGGTATCTGGTCCTTCAGGTCTCTAATAGGGTGTGTAACATTGGTTGGGCTGAAAATGGCATATTAGCTGTTCTATGAGCCCTAATGCAGCCTGGTTAAAAGCCCTAGAATGAAATGACAGGTTAACTTCCTTTTATGGTTTGATCATGAATATTTAGATGAGCTGTGCTCTGATTGGTTGGTTTACAACGAGCCAAGCTGCTGAGGAAAGGAAAGTGAAGCAGCGAAAAATATCTGTGTTTGATTATTCTGTATGTAGAGGACTATTGTCAGTTACAAAAAAAAAATCATTTCAGGTTGAAAATAAATCTATGGAAGCCCATTTCTGCCACATGAAAGTAAAAATATGCCCAAAAAAAAGTCATATTTCTATTTGGCATTTTTTTACTTTCATGTGGCAGAAATGGGCTTCCATAAATATTACAAAACGAAGGGTGAAGATAAAAGAATTTTATGGGAGAATTATCCTGCCATAATGCAAGAGCACATAATTTCAATTTGAGAGAAGAATTTCATCTTCTTGCACTTAAAACTTATAATGCTCACACTCCAAACATGCGCTCTCTCTCAAATATTTTCTCTTTTCTCTCAAATCTTTGTTTCTTCTCTCAGATTTAATGCTTCTTGCACAGATATTTTCTCCTCTCGCTTGCCTCCTTCTCTTCGCGCACAAACCGCGCTCTGCTCGGGTCTGAAATGCGCTCGAAACCCGTAGGCTCTGCTTGCGGATTTTTTCTGCTCTCTTGGATTGCAGCTGGATCGTCGCCTAGCAACCTTTCCAGCCAATAGAACGACAGCCTCGGAAAGGGTGCGCTTGTTTAACCCTACTGAGTGTGCCTGTGCTACTACGCCACTTAGAGCATCGCTGAAACTGCTATTTACAGTAGTTTTGTGGCTCGATTCAGCAAAGTTCAGCACTTATGGATAACCCAAACAATTCTGAATTAAGTAATTTTAAACAATTAGTGGTTTGTTATGTACAAAAGCAAACAACAGACATATTAAATTATTATCTTGAAGTACTTTGTCAGCATTGATTTCAAAATGTGGGGGAAAAAATAAATTTTTTACAAAAAGTTAAAATGTTGGATGGTTATTTCCAATTATTATTATGGTGTTATGTGTCCAGTCAGCTTTCTTATTGACGTGAACACCCAGGTATTTGAAACTCTCCACAGTTTCTATGTCCTGCACCTGAATGTTCACACGGGGTCGTCTCCTGAAGTCGATCACCATCGCCTTGGTCTAACTGGTGTTTAAACACAGGTGTTTTTTCTCACAACAGTCCACAAAGTCCATGATGACTGACCGGTATTCCAGCTCATTCCCCTCAGACACACAGCCCACAAGGTGACGGTGTAGAGGGTGAAGAGAAATGGAGACAGGACGGTGGCCTGGAGGCCCCAGTGCTGCAGACTGATAGCCTTGCAGCCACAGGGCTGTCAGTCAGAGAAAATCCTGACTTTGATTTTCTTATACAAGTCAGGCGAAAAAGATTTCTCTTCCAGGGTCAAGTCATCCACGCCTCTGAAAATTAACCATCTCACTCTTAACTAAATATAAAATTTGAGGTCTGATTAAACATGATAATAAAATTTAAATAAATAAATACCAATTTTAATATCATAATACAGTACTTATTATTTATTAACCTGCTGATATAGCCAACAAACCGCATAGTTAGACCAATGAAAGCTCCATTGAGGTGAAAACAGCGGTGGCTTTCAGAAGACATAAGTCTCCTTTCCTTGTAATGTCCTACTTCAGCTGCGATTGGACTCCTCTTTCGGACCAATTGTCCACTCATCCAACATTTTAAAACATCCATAACTCACTGACTGGTTAAAATGTAAAGATTTGCCATTATACTAACAAAGTATTTCAAGATAATAATTTTATATGTCAGTTCTTTGCTTTTGTACATAACAAACCACTAATTGTTTAAAATTACTTAATTCAGAATTGTTTGGGTTATCCATAAGTACTGAACTTTTCTGAATCGAGCCACAAAACTACTGTAAATAGCAGTTTCAGCGACGCTCTAAGTGGCGTAGTAGCACAGGCACACTCAGTAGGGTTAAACAAGCGCAACCTTTCCAAGGCTGTCGTTCTATTGGCTGGAAAGGTTGCTAGGCGACGATCCAACTGCAATCCGAGAGAGAGCAGAAAAAATCCACAAGCAGAGCCTACGGGTTTGCGAGCGTATCTGAGACCCGAGCAGAGCGCGGTTTGTGCGCAAAGAGAAGGAGGCAAGCGAGAGGAGAAAATATCTGTGCAAGAAGCATTAAATCTGAGAGAAGAAACAAAGATTTGAGAGAGAAGAGAAAATATTTGAGAGAGAGCGCATGTTTGGAGTGTGAGCATTATAAGTTCTGAGTGCAAGAAGATGAAATTCTTTTCTCAAATTGAAATTATGTGCTCTTGCATTATGGCAGGATAATTCTCCCATAAAATTCTTTTATCTTCACCCTTCGTTTTGCAATATTTATGGAAGCCCATTTCTGCCACATGAAAGTAAAAAAATGCCAAATAGAAATATGACTTTTTTTTTGGCATATTTTTACTTTCATGTGGCAGAAATGGGCTTCCATAGATTTATTTTCAACCTGAAATTATTTTTTTTTTGTATCTGACAATAGTCCTCTACATACAGAATAATCAAACACAGATATTTTTCGCTGCTTCACATCAAGTTGCACTCATTTCAGCTGCAGCAGTGGAGAAAAATTGAGCTTAGTACAATTTTAAAGGAAAAGTCCGGCCAGCAACACTTTAGATTTTAATTCAATTCAATTCAGTTTATTTATATAGCGCCAAATTCACAACACATGTCATCTCAAGGCACTTTACAGTTCAACCAGATCATACAGTCAAATTGATACAAAGTTTTCTATCTAAGGAAAACCAGCTGATTGCATTGACTCATTGATTCTTCAGCAATCCCTCACACTAATCATGCTTGTAGTGACAGTGGAGAGGAAAAACTCCCTTTGAACAGTAAGAAACCTCCAGCAGAACCAGGCTCAGTGTGAGCGGCCATCTGCTGAGGCCCACTGGGGTTCAAGGAGACAGAAGCAGACATAGAAAAAGAAGCATAGATACAAAAGGCAACTGTCAACCAGCTCCACAGGCGGCCCCGTCCAGGAAACACACAGCCAGGCAGACGAGCTCCGAGCCAGCTCCCATGTCAGAGGATGAAGAGAGCACATCCAGTTAGTCACAGTCAGAGAAACAGGACTACACTGGAAAACAGGCCAAGCTCCAACATCTAGAAACAAAGGTGTTGATGGCAGCAGCACAGCTGATATTTCTCTCCAGGATGGAGTCACAGCCAAACAGGAACAGACCAGATGAAGCTACTATGAGAAAAAGCAGAGAGAGCAGAACGTTAGAGATTGAACTAACAGATTCTGCAGAGTGGGAGAATAGAGATAGAATGAAGCAGAATTATGAAAAAGGGGTCCCTATGTCCTCCAGCAGTCTAAGCCTATAGCAGCAGAACTATAGAGATAGATCAGGATAACCTGAGCCACTCTAACTAGAAGCTTTATCAAAAAGGAAAGTTTTAAGCCTAGCCTTAAAAGTAGACAGGGTGTCTGCCTCACGGACTAAAACTGGTAGTTGGTTCCACAGGAGAGGAGCCTGATAACTAAAAGATCTGCCCCCCATTCTACTCCTAGAAATTCTAGGAACCACTAGTAAACCTGCAGATTGAGAGCGAAGTGCTCTGTTAGGAACATAAGGAACAATCAGATCTCTGATATAAGATGGAGCTTGGCCATTTAAGGCTTTATATGTGAGAAGGAGGATTTTAAATTCTATTCTGGATTTAACAGGAAGCCAATGAAGAGAAGCCAGGATAGGAGAGATATGATCTCTCTTTCATTTTCATCAGAACTCTGGCAGCAGCATTTTGGATCAGCTGAAGGCTTTTAACTACAGTTTGTGGACTTCCTTATAGTAAAGAATTACAATAGTCCAGCCTTGAAGTAAAAAATGCATGGACTAGTTTCTCAGCATCACCCCTGGACAGGAGATTTCTAATTTTTGCAATGTTCCTCAGATGAAAGAAGGAAATTCTAGAAACGTCTTTGATCTGGGATTTAAATGACAGGTCCTGATCAAAAATAACACCAAGATTTTTTACTTTATTATCTGAAATCAGTTTAATCCCATCCAAATGAAGTGACTGGCTAATCAGCTTCTTTTTCAGAGACTCTGGTCCAAAGACTATAACTTCTGTTTTGTCTGCATTCAGAAGCAGAAAGTTAAGAGTCATCCAGGTTTTTATGTCTTCAGACATGCCTGTAATCTATGTAATGGGTTAGCTTCATCTGGATTTATAGACAGATATAGCTGGGTATCATCAGCATAACAGTGGAAATTAATCCCATGCTGTCTAATAACTCTACCAATTGGGAGCATGTATAAAGTAAAGAGAATTGGTCCTAGCACTGATCCCTGTGGTACTCCACAGGTAACCTTTGAGCATGTTGAAGATCTGTCATTAACATGAACAAACTGAATTCGATCAGATAGATAAGATTTAAACCAGTCTAGTGCTGTTCCTTTAATTCCAACAAAATATTCAAGTCTTTCTAAAAGAATATTATGGTCAACTGTATCAAATGCAGCACTAAGATCCAACAGGACGAGCACAGATACAAGTCCATTATCTGAGGCCATGAGAATATCATAAGTGACTTTCACCAGAGCTGTTTCAGTGCTATGATGAGCTCTAAAGCCAGACTGAAACTCTTCAAAAAGTTCATTATGGTGGAAGTGATCACAAACTTGTTTGGCAACTACTTTCTCAAGAATTTTGGATAAGAAAGGAAGATTGGATATAGGTCTATAATTGACCAAGTCATCTGGGTCAAGAGACGGTTTCTTAAGCAGAGGTTTAATTACAGCAACCTTAAAAGCTTTAGGTACATATCCCTGTAACAGAGATAGATTAATCACATCTAAAATGGAGGAGATCAAAGGGAATACCTCCTTAAATAATAATAAATAATTTTAAAATGGAACATTTATTTATATATATATATATATATATATATATATATATATATATATATATATATATATATATATATATATATATATATATATATATTATTTTTTTTTTTTTTTATCTATTTAAAAAATCAATGTATAACATGGATGCATAAACACCTACTTTTTATTTCAGTGTTAAATTCTGTTTAAAGTAACAGATTATAATAAAAAGTTTCTGGACCTTTACTGGTTGATGATTTTCTTTATTCGGATGATTTTTAATTGATTACCCCTGATATAGAAGATGGAAAATAATCGTCAGGAATGATTTCTGTGTTCTAGATTCAGAGGACAGCTAGTTTCCCACCAAAGGCTCGTACTGTCGGTAAAAGTGGCCACGAGGATTAAAGGGGATAAAATCCTCGGAGGGATTTAGTGACCATAGTCGCATGTTGTTATCCCTACAATCAGTATTTTATTCTAAGAGCTGATCCCACGGAGAAAAGTGAAGAGAAATGGAGACAATGGTGCAGGCTGCTTGTTCATTGTTTCCTGCGCCGCGCCCACCTGCTCAGGCTCCTGTAGCTGCGTCTTCCTGTCAAACAGGACTACTCACTGCTATGCCGTCGGACCCGTTCCTCTCACCTGTTCTTCATTGTTCAGTAAACGTTCACTGGTTTCCTTCTCAAAAATAAAACCAAACAAAGTTGAGACACATTTTTTTTAATCGGTAGTTTGCAGCAGTAATATTTGGAAGGAAAAAACCCGAGTATTTGTTCCCTGTGACGGCCTCTCTCTATTCTCACGTGTTTTTGTTTTGCTTTTGTTTCTTTTTTTTTCTCAAGGTTTTACTGCAGCTTAAGAACTTATGTGCCAGTTTGGCAGATTTTTAGAGGGATAAAGGATTTTAGAAAAACGATCCAGACGTGTGAAGCTCAAACTGAGAGCTGGATGGAAAGAAAAAGGCAGCATCATGGATGACGGCAAATAAACCGTGTTTAGCTTGAAATAAAGGACTCTCTAAACCTTGAATTCATTCACCATTTTGCTGTTGTTTCCCGGGGGTGTTTAACATAGACTTGAGACCAAAGAGCAGTAATTTTTTTTTTTTGTCCTGATGTTTCCAGAGTGGAGGAGCATGGAAACTAGAGCTGGGATATTAATTGATAAAGTTTTTGATTTATGAAGATTTAACTTTGGTAAAATCCAGATCTTGTTTTCCACTGCTCCACTTCTTGGGCTTTCATAGTTCAATGTGACACCAGTTTAATTCTATTCAGTTTATTTCTATAGCTCCAATTCACATCATGTCATCTCAGGTCACTTTCCAGTTCACCAGATCATCCAGTCAGATTGATTCAAAGTTTTCTATCTAAGGAAAACCAGCTGATTGCATCGACTCATTGACTCTTCAGCAATCCCTCACACTAAGCATGCTTGTAGTGACAGTGGAGAGGAAAAACTCCCTTTGAACAGGAAGAAACCTCCAGCAGAACCAGGCGAAAAAACAAAAATAAAAAATTTTAGTGGACGAATCAAGCCATCCAACTGCTCTAATTGATCAGCATGGTGGTGGGGGCATCATGCTGAGGGTCTGTTTTGCACAAACTTGATAGAATATTCAAAAAAGAGGATTACCTTTGGAGTTTTCCACCTCTGGAGCTCTGACATGGCCATGGCTCCAACATTTATAGCTATTATATGAAGGGTCGGCCTAAAAGGCAGCGATCGTCTGTCCAACAGGAAAATATGTCAACTGTCTTCAAGTTTGAAATATTCCAGCAGTACCTTTTCTATAAGCCTGCTCCTGGTCCGGTTAGCAAGGAATGATCAATGGATCATTATTTATACCTAAAACTAATACGTTTGCAGTGATTTTATTAAATTATCGATAATCAGTACAGAAATTAAAACAATAATTGTCGTCCCAATCACTGAGTCTGGGGGCAGCCATTTTTGCCCAACCATAGTAACCCCTCCCTCCTGCCATCTTCCAGCAGTGACGTCACGGTGCGGTAAGCCTAGCGCCATTCTCCCCGCTTTACAAGCTAAATCAATGGGAACTACTAGACACATCTGCAATCAACAACAATTATTGAAGATTTCCAGAGGACTTCACCATTGAAATTCACCAGAGCTATAGTGAAACTGACAATGCCCACGTGCATGGCAGCTGGATGCTGGAATACATCGGGTAAAAGTGAAAAAAAGAGTTATTCCACCTTTCTGATTCCTGATCCTCCACGGACGGGTTGGTCGTTGGATCGCCAACTTGAAGAGGGAGGATTTGCCATCGAACTTCTGGCCAGAGAAAAAACCCGTAATATGTAGCCAACATTTGGAAGAAGAATGTTTTCAAGATGACTTGGATAATAGCGCGTTGTGACAAACACCAGATACAGCACTGGGACTTGATCAACACCCGATACCGCACCGTGACGTCACTAACCAGTAGGTGGCAGTAGTGTTCTTTGACAAACATGGATGCCTCCAGTAAAGCACATTCACATGGAAATTACTCTGAATTAAAAACACTGATCATTTATTGAAGAGGATGGAATCATTTCAGATTTAACGAACTTTCAGAAGTTTGAATCCTGAAAATGAGGAAACTTTTCCTTTAAAACCAATTTCTGGACACATATGGATGGATGGATAATAATAATAATAGTAATAATTCCAAACTAGTGCATCTAATTATTAATAATGGATTATGTTGTTTTTCTTTTCATAAACCCACCAGAAGAATTTCAATAGACGAGGAAAAATTGTACCAATTAACATTTAAGAGCCACTCTTTTTTTAGGCAGAGATTTTAGAAGCACAGTAAAAAGCTTCAGCTTTGGCTGAAGGATAGATCATCAACAGTCAGATGTTTTTCTGTCTTTCTATTATTCTGGGTTCAATTTTTCTTTGTTTATGGTTGATCTCTCTAGTCTCACCACACTTCATGCATGGATCAACTCTGCTCCTTCCTCTATAATAGCCTCCAACAGGAATAGCCTCTAACAGGAGTAGCCTCTAACAGGAATGCTCCTCAGGCTCCTCTCTGTTCTAAGCTGGACAAGGTCTCTTTCTTTGCAGAAGTACTGAATTCTCCCCTCTTCCTGCTAAACGGGTGACATTAGTTCTGTTATTCCTCTAAATCAATATTTGCTGGAGAATAAACACCTCCGGCTAGCAGATTAAACACACTCACGCACAGAGAGATGGCTCTGGCCTTCCCTGCCAAACCAGATTTGGCCGTCAGAACTCTGCCTCTAGCTCTTGTCCGAGGCTGCTTATTTTTCTGCGCCGCTTCTGTTTAGGCTCACTAGCATCGCCATAGTAACAGCCAGAGAGTGACGAAGCTGGCCGGGTGCACTTGGCACAGTCTAAAATAAAAGCGGATGCATGCACTGCTCTCGGGGGTTAGAGGAGGGCAGGTCTGAGATCACAGAAAGATGCTTTGAAGCTGCGTTTTGGCAACAAAAGAATAAAGTTTCATGGCCATGTCAGGAGAAAGCCACATGAAGTTAATGAAACAAAGAGATCTGATGAGTGGAGGAGGGCTGAAAGAATGCGTGTGGTTTCCTCTGTTATCTCCCAGCTAGCCTTGTTTCTATAAGCCGCCTGTGAATGGGCCGCATTAGCAGCTGCCCAGAGCTGAAAGAATAAAGGTGACTCAGCTGGTTTACTGCGCCGACAGCATTTCTTTCATTCCTCCCGTTCAGGACTGCTTGGCCTTATCTCTCAGTGAGTCACTCTGGACTTTAATCTGCAGTTTCTCTTCTTTACTCTTGTCTTTCTCAACCTAAATAGTGTCTACTTCGTGCTGTTCACCAGCAGTAATATTTCAATCATTTATTAGGATTCTGATGCACAGCCACTGAATTGAACATTAATGGTTAACTAGGTTTAGTAGCTGAGCCGTCTGTGCAGGATGCAAACATGCAGTCGGCTGATTACCAGAAAAATGGCCTGTAGTTTCTCATAAAGCCCTCCGTCATAGAGGTAACGTGTGGCTCACCCTCCGCTGTAAAAGCATGATTCCTGAGATCATGCTATTTTCAAAGGGACAGATTTTTATAGGGAGGCTAAAATAGGCAGATGCTTTTAGCTAGCCAGCGTTGCATGATGTCACTAACTGCAGCAGTTTTTCACTGAAAACGTATTCTAATTACTTTTTTACTTTCTTTAAATTACTTGCAATTACGCAGCACGTTTCTACAATATCAGTCAAAGTGACTATTTATATGCTCGCTATGCAGCAGGGAAAGATTTTCACCGCAAGCAGAGCAGGGAGCTGAGATATGCATAGGTAAGGTGTAAAAATGGCCGACTGAGAGGAGAGACACTGACTGTTTCTAAATTCACTAGAACGTGAATATGGACTCGTGACCTCGCCAAGTCTGTTCTTGAGAAGAACGTAGTAAAGTGTGAGCTCTGGGAGAACGGGAGTAACGGCATAAATATGGGACAATTGGAACAGAAGCGTAAACGTATCAAATGAACATTTTCCCATAAAACAAAAAAACCTCCATCAGAGCCAGCGGTCCTTCACACACGGCTATGCAGAGAGAGCGCTGCTGCAGACGGGCTAACGTTAGCCCCGGCCGCTGCAGACGGGCTAACGTTAGCCCCGGCCGCTGCAGACGGGCTAACGTTAGCCCCGGCCACTGCAAACCGGCTGGGGCTAACGTTAGCCCCTACCGCTGCAGACGGGCTAACGTTAGCCCCGGCCACTGCAGACGGGCTAATGTTAACCCCGGCCACTGCAAACCGGCTGGGACTAACGTTAGCCCCTACCGCTGCAGACGGGCTAACGTTAGCCCCGGCCACTGCAAACCGGCTGGGGCTAACGTTAGCCCCTACCGCTGCAGACGGGCTAACGTTAGCCCCAGCCACTGCAAACCGGCTAACGTTAACCCCGGCCGCTGCAGACGGGCTAACGTTGGCCCCGGCCGCTGCAGATGGTCTAACGTTGGCCCCGGCCGCTGCAGATGGTCTAACGTTAGCCCCGGCCGCTGCAAACCGGCTAACGTTAACCCCGGCCACTGCAAACCGGCTAACGTTAACCCCGGCCGCTGCAAACCGGCTAACGTTAACCCCGGCCGCTGCAGACGGGCTAACGTTAACCCCGGCCGCTGCAGACGGGCTAACGTTAGCCCCGGCCGCTGCAGACGGGCTAACGTTAGCCCCTACCGCTGCAGACGGACTAACGTTAACCCCGGCCACTGCAAACTGGCTAACGTTAACCCCGGCCACTGCAAACTGGCTAACGTTAACCCCGGCCACTGCAAACTGGCTAACGTTAGCCCCGGCCGCTGCAGACGGGCTAACGTTAGCCCCTACCGCTGCAGACAGACTAACGTTAACCCCGGCCACTGCAAACGGGCTAACGTTAGCCCCGGCCGCTGCAGACGGGCTAACGTTAGCCCCTACCGCTGCAGACAGACTAACGTTAACCCCGGCCACTGCAAACGGGCTAACGTTAGCCCCGGCCGCTGCAGACGGGCTAACGTTAGCCCCGGCCGCTGCAGACGGGCTAACGTTAGCCCCTACCGCTGCAGACAGACTAACGTTAACCCCGGCCACTGCAAACGGGCTAACGTTAACCCCGGCCACTGCAAACGGGCTAACGTTAGCCCCGGCCGCTGCAGACGGGCTATTTTTAGCAGTGGCTGCTGTTTCACGATGACATGAACGCACAAGTACAAAGATTGAGAAATCTGCAGTGATTTAATGGTGGCGTTCGTAGTGGAAAACACTTTCCAAGTCAAAGGTTGAATGTTCCTGTTCGGAACAAAGACTTTATCGACCACGTCTGTAAAAAACATCTTTACTCTAAAGACGCTCCTGTTATCCTCAACGCTGACGCCTTTCTGCTTTATCAACACCTTCTTTACTTTCTTAGTGTTATGACTTCCTTTCATGGTTTGCATTTTTTTATGCCAGACTGAAATATTGGAATTATACAGTCAATACTGTGATCTCTGTTTATTTTTATTACAAAGTACATTTTAGTTTATTTTTAATTGCACTAAAATCTTTTTTTTTAGCTCTATACATATTTTATAGCCAGGTTGGTCCTAGGGCAGAAATACGTCACCAATCCAATGAAAAATGGAGTGACCCTTTACTGGTTATTACAGATTAAATATTGATCTTGCACATCTAAATGATTTATATTAATATATTTAGAAAAAAATTTAAATTTAAATTATAAAAAGAAAATGTATATATATTTTTAATGTCTTAATCAGGGTGATTGGGTGGGTGGTGTGGCGCCTTAGCGCCCTCTATTGGCCAGCCGCAACTCGTCATAATATAAATGGTAGTTGTCTATTTACTGATCAAGGAGCTGAAAACATTGCTTTTTGTTTAAATTATTGATGTAATTGTCTTTTATTTATCAATTCTTCAGTAGTTTGTTTTTAAGGTCGGATGTTTTGATTCTGGAGCTGTAATTGAAGACTTCCTTGTTTTATGAATCATTGATGGAGCGACGGGGGCCGCCTTGGCTCTGAATTCCAGAGGTTGATCTGGCGGCTTCCCAAAGCAGCTAGAAGTTATGTCAACATTGGCTCGCCCGATTCACACGCTCTGCAGGAGACGTCACTGCTTATCCTGCTGCAGACAACATCAAGCTGCTAGCAGGAGCTGACTGCTTCCGCTCCACTGAGATCCTTCAGCAGCTCGCTGAGCATAAACTGGGCTCAACACGTTTTAACAAACAAACATTTTAACAGAAAAAACTGTCAAGACAGAAGCTGCTTATTCAATGGAGAAACATAAGCAATGCTGTTCTTTCACCTACTGCATCAGTCTGATTGTCTGCAGGTCAATAGATTATAAAGTTTTTATTTATCCCAGACACAGACGTTTGCTTTAATAGTTTTGAATTTGAACTTTTATTCATCATAAAAAATTTGGAATTAGAGGAAAATAATCTGAAATTTTTTGTCTCTAAGATGAATTTTTTTGTATGATTGGTACAGTATCGTTTTAATGTTTCGCCCCAAACATCCTTATAGAGTAGCAGGATATATTGATTTTTGGAGTAAAAAAGTTTATTAAAAAACACAAAATTACTGCTTGTTGTTTTTTTTTGTTTTTCTCTTAAAATATCTAGTAATTTTTCCTTTTTATTGACCTCCGTAAAACCCTTTCTGATAGGCTGTAGCCAAGGATGTAGATGGAGAAGAATGGAACCTCATGGTCCTTTCCAGGGGTGGATATAGCAAATTTGGGGCCCTAGGCAAAGACAGGCAGGGGGCCCTCTGAATGGAGAAGACAGCACATAAAACAGAGCCATTCTACAGATAGAGAAATGTTAATAGAATAGACATCCATGATCTGTTCTAGGTTGTGTCCCTCTCTTCTTGTCCCTTTTCTTCTTGTTTTCCTCTCTATGTTTTGTACTCAGCTGACTTTTCATGCTGTCTATCAAAGGAATGAAAGATTTTTTCCAAGCACTAAGAGAAACACTTAATATTATCAGCGTTCTGATGGCATTTTAGTGAAATAATTTTTTTAAATCAAAAACATAATTAATGTGCACTAATAATGAATAGTTGTATTAACCACACAAGGAAACAGAGTTTTATGAGGTCCCCGGGAACCTGGGGCACTTGGCAACTGCCTAGTATTGCCTAATGGTAAATCCCCCCTCGTCTCTGGTAGGAATGGACTATTATTAGGAAAGATTTGAATTATCATGCCAACATTTGATTTTGGGAAGCTAAAAGGAGAATTGTTGGATTTCTACATCCTGTTTCTTTTAATCTTTTTGGCTCTGCACGAGGCTGCTGCATTGCATCAGCTGAAAATGCCACTGCTCTTACAGAGAGTTTTACATTACCATAAATGGATCTGCATTCATATTTCACTAGATGAGTTTTGGTAGCTTTGATCAATTAAATGCAATTCAGTTTATTTAGCACTAATTCACAACAGTTCTTCTCAAGGCACTTTACAGAGACAATTCAACCAGACTAGTTAAAAGATTTGTCAAACAAAAAACAATTGATTGCATCCAGTCAAAAATTCACTTGCATATATTTGTTGACTCTGCCGCAATACCTCATACGAAGCATGCTTGTAGCGACAGTGGAGAGGAAAAACTCCCTTAGAACAGGAAGAAACCTCCAGCAGAACCAGGCTCAGTGTGAGCGGCCATCTGCTGAGGCCCACTGGGGTTCAAGGAGACAGAAGCAGACATAGAAAAAGAAGCATAGATACAAAAGGCAACTGTCAACCAGCTCCACAGGCGGCCCCGTCCAGGAAACACACAGCCAGGCAGACGAGCTCCGAGCCAGCTCCCATGTCAGAGGATGAAGAGAGCACATCCAGTTAGTCACAGTCAGAGAAACAGGACTACACTGGAAAACAGGCCAAGCTCCAACATCTAGAAACAAAGGTGTTGATGGCAGCAGCACAGCTGATATTTTAATCCGCAATTGAAATATGCTAAATCCAATCCCTCACAGTAAGCATGCGTGTAGCGACAGTGGAGAGGAAAACCTCCCTTTGAACAGGAAGAAACCTCCAGCAGAACCAGGCTCAGTGTGAGCGGCCATCGGCTGAGGCCCACTGGGTTTCAAGGAGACAGCAGACATAGAAAAAGAAGCATAGATACAAAACATGATGCAGAAACAAATAATGCAAATACTATAGAATTTTGTGATCAGGATCTCAGATGTCATAAATCCAAATTTTCCTTTTTGTTTTGTTTTTTTCGTGTGGGATCAGCAACATGTCGGCTAAAATCATCTTTGCCAAGTGTAACAATGTCCCCCTGAAAGAACCCCTCCAAGAGGGTGAATTGTTTGCTCTCATCTTACCAATCTAACACGAGGAATACAACAATTAAAAAAATTGTTCTTGAAAGACTTTTTTTACCATTAAGTACAGCGCTTAATATTGATAAATTGAAAAATGGCCAAAAATCGACCTTTGACCCAAAATGGCTGACTTCCTGTTGGTTTTAGAGCATACCTCCAAGAGACTTTTTTCATCTCTGTGTCTTATGGTTTTCCCCATCTGACTTTAGGGGGCGCCATAGAGCCATTTGACCACGCCCATATTTAGAATTCCATTTAAATATGTACATTTCCACAGGGAGACAATTTACTTCCAAGTTTGGTGAGTTTTTGAACATGTTAAAGCTGGAAGGGGCGACTTCCACCTGTCACTTTGGATTATGGGCGGGGTTTCGAGTTTGATGAAAGGGTGCTCTTATTTATTTTTTGGGGTAAAATAATATGAACTCTTGTGAGCATCTTAGATTTGGGCTTTTCTGTGTAATCATGATCTTGTCTGCATTAGGGTTGCGATAAAATAACTTTGCAGTAATATTCAGGAGTCACTTGAGTCGAAATATATTTTTCTGTCTAAAGTGGATTATTAACATCTATCAGGACTTTCCTTGGTGGATGTTATGCTTGCCGTTTGCCAGGTTTTTCTTTTCTGGGATGTATCGTCATGCCAACATGTTATGAAATGTCTGAAGCGTCGGCCAAATATTCTGCAGGGATCAGTATTTAGAGATTCTCAGCCCACTGACTGGTTCTGACTGTTGGTCGGATTGGTGCGATTTATCGGTGTCATATGACGATACCTGGAGCTGTCTGAATCCGATCAAGGCTCTGCCGGGTTTTTCATAAGCAGGATGTTCTCAGACACGGATGCTCTGAGTGACGTCGGAGGAATTTCCCTCTTAGACTGAAGAAAACCCCCTCAGTTCAATAATCTGCTGTACTGTATCCTTTTTTTTCTTTTCCTGTCTTCCCTTTTTAGCTAAAGCAATATAAATCCCCTTTCTGCATTGTGGAAAAGTCAGTGATTAACATGATTACCAGAGGAAATGAGGTGAAAAGTGTTTCTGGATTCAGGTTATTAATAAGTCCTCAGCCAATGATTGCTGCGAGTGAGCGGGCAGCAGCTTTTCTGAGTGTGTAAAGATGAGTCAGAGCTGCTGCTGGCAGCAGCGGTGATGTGAGGGCCTCCAGAGCCAACATGTTGATTAGAAATGTGATTTGAGACGATAGCTGCTCCTGCATCTTTCTTTTTAGGCCGCTGCCTATTTTTTATCTTGCAACATTTCTTCAAAGGAAAAGTTTGGTATCATTATTTATACCTAAAACTAATACGTTCACAGTGATTTAATGAATTTAGTGTTAATCAGTAAAATATTAAAATTAAATAATTTCGTCTTGATCACTGAGTCTGGGAGCGGCCATTTTTGTCCAAATATAGTAGCCCCTCCCTCCTGCCATCTTCCAGCAGTGACGTCACGGTGCGGTTAGCCTAGCGCCATTCTCCCCGCTTTACAAGCTAAATCAATGGGAACTACTAGACACATCTGCAATCAACAACAATTATTGAAGATCTACAGAGGACTTCACCATTGAAATTCACCAGAGCTATAGTGAAACTGACAATGCCCACGTGCATGGCAGCTGGATGCTGGAATACATCGGGTAAAAGTGAAAAACAGAGTTATTCCACCTTTCTGATTCCTGATCCTCCACGGATGGGTTGGTCATTGGATCGCCAACTTGAAGTACTGATTAAACTTCTTTACTCAAGTAAAAGTAACAAAGTACAGGCTTGTAAATTTACTTAAAGTATAAAAGTAAAAGTAGAAACCACTTTTTTCATGCCGTTGCCTACATCTTAAATGGAAGTCTGCCAATAGGACTAGATCTCTGTTGTGTTCATTTTCAATCATCTCGCTGCCATGCTACTATGCTAACGCCACCGCCACCAAGCTGCAATGATTCGCCGCCAATGAATACCGCCGAATCTGTCGATTCATCTTGTAGTGGTGCGTCAAATGCAACGTAGATTCCATCCAATTAGATTTAATTTAGTATTGATGACGTGAAAAATAATAACGGTAACTCCATTGAAATGATTCAAAACTAAAGTAACGAGCCAATTTTTTAAAATGTAAGGAGTAGAAAGTACAGATATTTGTGTAAAAATGTAAGGAGTAGAAGTAAAAAGTCACCATAAAAATAAGTAGTAAAGTAAAAATATCAGAAAAATCTACTTGAGTACAGTAACGAAGTATTTGTACGTCTTTACTTCCCATCTCTGGACGTCACAAACCTGTAGGTGGCAGTAGTGTTCTTTGACAAACATGGATGCCTCCAGTAAAGCATATTCACATGAAAATTACTCTGAATTAAAAACACTGATCATTTATTGAACAGGATGGAGAATAGACCCGATTTTTTATTTTTTGTTTGTTTTTATATTGCTGAGTCCAGACATTATGTGATATAAAAAAAACAACAAAAATAAATCCAGATTTATTCTGTAATGAAGAATCAGAGAATTTGCTGCTCTTTAGATCAAGGAAAGACTGAGAGGAGGATGACTACGGCGCCAGGAATTTTCTTTTTTTTCCAGACTGTTCAGCTTATTTTTTTTTTTTTTTATGTGTAGTTATAATAATACACAACTACAGAGAAACATGCATACCGGTACATATCACTGTTCTGTTTACTTTGTGTCTTAGAGGTGTTGGATAATAATTTCTAATTCTGGTTTCCATGCTGCTGGGTGTGATAGCAGCCATTAATCCATGGAACTGAGAAATTACAGGTCACTTCAAACGTTCTTAAGGAAACATTTAAGGAAACAGAAAACATTTATCAGCAGCAGTTGAAGTTGGCTGTTTTATAATAAAAACTCTAATTATACTAAATGCCACATGGGGAAAATAACACGCTTAAAGAGGATTTTGTACAACTTTCTGTGCCATTTTGGTGCAGCATTAAATACATTAAAAAGCAATGCTCATATTTTATCAATGCAAATGGGAAAATGAATTACAGTGATTATGTACAATGAAAAGCTTATTTATTAATATAATACATAATTACAGTTTTTAGCCTGTTTAAAAGACTAAAAATGGCCTTATGGTCAAATTTAGTGCCTGAAACATCAATGAAACATCATAGAGCAGCAGGAATGTTGTGAGGATGCAGAAGATTTATTGGAAATAATCGCTGATTGGTACAAAAACTGCATCATGTGAACTCATCAATCGGAATATTCCGACCGTATTATTAGATGGGTGATTTACAGGGTAGTTAGAAAGTGGGCAACAGGTCGATTTAAAGGAAAAGTCGCTCATATTCAGAATTCAAAGTTCTAAAAGTTCTTTAAATCTGAAATGATTCCCTCCTGTTCAATAAATGATCAGTGTTTTTAATTCAGAGTAATTTTCATGTGAATGTGCTTTACTGGAGGCATCCATGTTTGTCAAAGAACACTACTGCCACCTACTGGTTAGTGACATTGTCACGGTGCGGTATCGGCTGTTGATCAAGTCCCAGTGCTGTATCTGGTGTTTGTCACAACGCGCTATTATCCAAGTCATCTTGAAAACATTCTTCTTCCAAATGTTGGCTACATATTACGTGTTTTTTCTCTGGCCAGAAGTTCGATGGCAAATCCTCCCTCTTCAAGTTGGCGATCCAACGACCAACCCGTCCGTGGAGGATCAGGAATCAGAAAGGTGGAATAACTCTTTTTTTCACTTTTACCCGATGTATTCCAGCATCCAGCTGCCATGCACGTGGGCATTGTCAGTTTCACTATAGCTCTGGTGAATTTCAATGGTGAAGTCCTCTGGAAATCTTCAATAATTGTTGTTGATTGCAGATGTGTCTAGTAGTTCCCATTGATTTAGCTTGTAAAGCGGGGAGAATGGCGCTAGGCTTACCGCACCGTGACGTCACTGCTGGAAGATGGCAGGAGGGAGGGGCTACTATATTTGGACAAAAATGGCCGCTCCCAGACTCCCAGTGATGGCGACAAAAAGTATTATTTTATTTTATTACTGATTAACGCTAAAATCACAAAATTCCCAGCAAACTTATTAGCTTTAGGAATAAATAATGATCCATTGATTATTCCTGGCTGACCGGATTTTTCCTTTAATTAAGCTGAGTCAAATAAAAAAATCACATCATGATTCATGCAAATCTGGTCTCTTATTAGCTTATTCTAATATTGCTGGATTAGACCTGATATAATCAAGACTGTTGCTGCAGCAGGAAGTATTTTAAGTAATTCTATCGGGAATAATTTGCAGACAGTTTATTTGGAAATGGAACCCCGTCTCGTCTTAATATTAATTCATTCTATGTTAGAAGTTTGATTACATTGGAAATATGTGTTTAAACTAAAGTCTTTATTGAGGAATAAACTATGTAATAAAATTATAGAATCTAATAAATATTTGAAACAATTATTTTTTTAAATATGCAAAAGTCTACAGTTTGTACTCAACATATTAATAGTTAGCTGCAGATCCATTTATGACTTTAAACACTGACTGACATGTTGAAGTAAGAACGGATTTGGAAGGCAGATATAAAATAAATCACTCTTTGCCATCCGGACATTTTAAATTGATATTTTGCTTCCTGGATGGGAAGCAAAATATCTTCAAAGTTGGAAACAATGTCCAGTGGATTGTTTTTTTTTTATTTTTTTTTTACTTTTTTTGGAAATACTCTTTGACAGTTTGCCATATATTGCACATGCGCGAAAGCAGCATGCTGCAGTTACACCGCTCCTGTTACGCTTTTAACTTTGGTATTTTTATCTTTTTTTGATTGCTCTTATTTTTTCACAGTGACTCTGTGAAGTACTATCCTCTATAATGAGGTATCTTTCGGGGAGTTTCTGTGCTTTTTTGTGCTGTTTTGATCATGCCGCTCCCACCGGGACACGCTGCCTTTGTTTACTCCAGAGAACAGCTGATCGCTCTAATGCCGGCCGGCGTTTTAGCCAGACCAGCTGGAATACCACCCGAACTCTGGAGGAAAACACGCCGGGGTTGCAGAGGAGGAAAACATCGTGGGATGAAAGGAGGGTCGAGACGGGACGGACTTATTGAAAGAAGAAGATTTAAGCAGTGTCTCCCCTCTGTCGTTATGGGAAACGTGCGGTCTCTTAGCAACAAGATGAACGAGCTAACGGCGCTAACGCGGAGTCAACCGGAGTATCAGGAGTGCAGTTTGATGTGCTTTACGGAGACATGGCTGCACAAAGACATTACGGACCCTATTGTCTCCGTGGATGGCTTTCATACCATCCGGGCTGACCGGGACACTAAGAGTGGGAAGCGAAAAGGAGGGGGGCTTGCCATTCTAGTAAACAGCAGATAGTGTTACCCGGGTCACATCACCATTAAAAAACAGCTCTGTTGCCCGGATGTTGAACTGCTGGCCATTGGACTCCGTCCAAATCAGCTGCCCAGAGAGATCCCGCATGTCATCGCTGTTGTTCTGTACATCCCTCCTTCTGCAAACCCAACATCTGCCTGCAGCACCATCCATAATATCATCTCTGAACTACAGACCCATCATCCCAATGCCCTCATCATCATGTCGGGAGACTTTAACCATGTCACCATGAACAAAGTTCTACCGACCTTCAAACAATATGTGAGCTGCCCTTCCAGAGATGTGAGGACCCTGGACCTGATGTATGCTAACATTAAGGATGCATACATCTCCTCTCCTCTCCCCCCTCTGGGCAGGTCAGATCACAACCTGGTTCATCTCAAACCCTGTTATGTGCCTCTGGTGAGGAGGAAGCCAACGACCACAAGAACTGTGAGGAGGTGGTCGGAGGAGGCTTGTGAGGCACTGCAGGCCTGCTTTGAGGTGACTGATTGGCCTGCACTCTGTGAGCCCCATGGGGAGGACATTGATGGGCTCACAGAGTGCATCACGGATTATATAAACTTCTGTGTGGACTGCAATGTTCCAGCTCGGACTGTCACCTGTTACCCCAACAACAAACCTTGGATCACCAAGAAAATAAAGGCCATCCTGAATGAGAAGAAGAGAGCATTCAGAGATGGCAACCGTGAGGAGGTGAGGAGAGTGCAGGGTGTACTCAAACCAAAAATCAAGGAGGCTAAGGACAAATACAGGAGAAAGCTGGAGAATAAACTCATGACCAACAACATGAGGGATGTGTGGAGTGGGATGAAAACCATCACAGGGTTCCAGAAGTCCACTGGTGTGGGGTTGGAAGGGTGCGTGGCCCGGGCCAATGAACTGAACTTATTTTTTAATAGGTCTGATACTGCGGCCCATCCCCCACAACGCTCTACTGCTGGCTTCCCTCCAACGACCACTCCGCCTTCTTCCACTCCTCCTCCATACAGACCCCCTGTCTGCTCTTCACCACCGCAATCCACATCCACCGTCTCCACCCCTCCCCCCTGCTTCACATCCTGTCCTACAGAACATGAGGACCTCAAACCCCCCCCCTACTGTTACCTCTACAGTGTCCTTCACTCCTGACCTAGTGAGAAGACAGCTAACCAGACTCCACTCTGGAAAAGCTGCGGGCCCCGATGGTGTACTTCCCTGGGTGCTCAAAGCTTGTTCCAGCCAGCTGTGTGGAATATTTAGCCTAGTCTTCAGCCTGAGCATGCTCCTCCAGAGAGTCCCCGTGCTGTGGAAGACGTCCTGACTCGTTCCGGTGCCAAAGACGTCGCGCCCTAGCGACCCTCAGGACTACAGACCGGTAGCACTGACGTCCCATATCATGAAGACCTTTGAGAGGCTAGTCCTGGAGCAGCTAAGGCCCATGGTCAGGCCCTTCACTGATCCACTACAGTTCGCATACCAGCCCGCCTGGGAGTTGAGGACAGCATCATCTTCCTGCTGAACAGAGTCTACAATCACCTGGACAAGCCGGCGAGCACTGTGAGAATCATGTTCTTTGACTTCTCCAGCGCCTTCAACATCATCCGCCCGGCTCTACTAGGTGAGAAGATGACTGCGATGCAGGTGGAGGCCCCCATCGTGTCCTGGATTGTTGATTACCTGACGGGCAGACCACAGTATGTACGCCTACAGAACTGTGTGTCTGACAGGGTGGTCAGCAACACTGGGGCGCCTCAGGGGACTGTCCTCTCCCCCTTCCTCTTCACCCTTTTCACCTCGGACTTCAGCTATTGCTCTGAGTCCTGCCACCTTCAGAAGTTTTCTGATGACTCAGCAATTGTTGGCTGCATTGAAAGGGGTAAGGAGAGTGAATACAGGACTGTGGTGGGCAACTTTGTCACTTGGAGTGAGCTGAACCACCTGCAGCTCAATGTGACAAAGACTAAGGAGCTCATAGTGGATCTGAGGAGGACAAAAACACCTGTGACCCCTGTTTCCATCCAGGGGGTTCCTGTTGACACTGTGGAGGATTAGAAGTACCTGGGAGTGTACTTTAACAATAAGTTGGACTGGACTAGAAACACCGAGGCGGTCTACAAAAAGGGCCAAAGCCGACTATTCTTCCTGAGGAGGCTGAAGTCCTTTAACATCTGTGGGATGATGCTGAGGATGTTTTATGAGTCTGTTGTTGCTAGCACGCTCTTCTTTGCTGTCACATGCTTGGGCAGTGGGCTGAGGGTCGCTGACAACAACAGACTGAACAAACTGATCAGGAGGGCCGGTGATGTTGTGGGGGAGCAGCTGGACACCCTGACCACCGTGGCAGAGAGGAGGATGCTGTCCAGGTTTCAGTCCATCTTTGACAATTACTCACATCCTCTCCACGACACACTGGTCCAGCAGACCAGCTCCTTCAGCAGAAGACTCCTCCTACCCAGATGCACCACAGAGCGCCACAGGAAATCATTCGTACCTGTGGTCATCAACCTCTATCACGCCTCCCTCAAGTGATTCAGTCCCCCCCCCCCCGTAATTGACATTTATGCACTATTTTTGCACGCCACGTATCACTTTACTTGGATTTATTCACTTTAATTGGACTCTTCACTTTATTTGGATTTAGTTTTTACATATACATAGATATACATACATATATATATATAGAAGAGCTATATGTGTATATATATTTTATCTCTTTTTATTCTTATTTTTTATCTTTATTATATTGTATAGTTGGATGTGTGTATATATCATGTAAAATTGTAACTAGAGCGTGGAACAAAAGGCAAGGCAAGGCAAGGCAAATTTATTTGTATAGCACAATTCAGTACAAAGACAATGCAAAGTGCTTTACATGATTAAAATACAGGAAGATAAAACAGAATCAAAGCAAGTAGGAAAAAATAAAAAACAAATAAAATGAAATAAAAAATGCAGAAACAAAAAAAAGAATATTAAAAATAGTTGGATTAAAGAAAACATGTTTTTGTTGAACTGTTTAACTAGAATAGTCGAAGGCAATCCTAAACAAATGGGTTTTTAGTCTTGATTTAAAGGAACTCAGGCTTTCCGCACTTTTACAGTTTTCTGGAAGTTTGTTCCAGATAAGTGGAGCATAGGAACTAAATGCTGCTTCTCCATGTTTAGTTCTGGTTCTAGGTCTGCAGAGCAGGCTGGAGCCAGAAGACCTGAGTGGTCTGGAGGGTTGATCCACTGATAGCAAGTCTGTGATGTATTTAGGTGCTAAGCCATTCTGAGATTTATAGACTAACAGAAGTATTTTAAAGTCTATTCCCTGAGATACAGGGAGCCAGTGGAAGGACTTTAGAACTGGGGTGATGTGCTCTACTTTCTTAGTCTTAGTGAGGACACAGGCAGCAGCGTTCTGGATCAGCTGCAGCTGTCTGATCCACTTTTTAGGCAGACCTGTGAAAACACCGTTGCAGTAATCAATTCGACTAAAAATAAACGCATGGATTAGTTTTTCCAGATCATGCTGAGACATTAGTCCTTTAATCCTGGAAATGTTCTTCAGGTGATAGAAAGCCGACCTTGTAATTGTCTTTAAATGCTTTTGGACGTTCAAGTCTGAATCCAGCACTACACCTAGACTTCGGGCCTGATCAGTGGTTACTAGCTGAAGCGACTGAAGCTGTGTGCTAACTTTAGATCTCTCCTCTATTGGTCCAAAGATTATTACTTCAGTTTGGTTTTTATTCAGTTGAAGGAAATGATGGCACATCCAGGCATTGATTTCTTCTAAGCATTTCCTCAGTGCTTGAATTGGTTCATAGTCACCTGGTGACATGGTGATGTAAAGCTGTGTGTCGTCTGCATAGTTATGGTAGCTGATGTTGTTGTTTTTTATTAACTGAGCAAGAGGGAGCATGTAGATATTGAATAGGAGGGGACCAAGAATGGACCCTTGGGGAACCCCACATGTGATTTTTGTCATCTCTGATGTAAAGTTGCCTACTGACACAAAAAAGTCCCTGTCCTTTAGGTATGATTTAAACCATTTGAGAGCTGTACCAGAGAGGCCGACCCAGTTTTCCAGGCGCTCTAACAGGATGGAGTGATCTACAGTATCGAATGCTGCACTGAGGTCCAATAGTACCAGCACTGTGGTTCTTCCGCAGTCTGTATTTATACGGATGTCATTAAACACCTTGATAAGGGCGGTCTCTGTACTGTGGTGAAACCTGACTGGAACACGTCAAAGCGGCTGGTCATATCTAAGAAAGTGTTTAACTGTTGAAACACTGCTTTTTCAATAATCTTACTGGTAAAGGGGAGGTTTGATATGGGCCTGTAGTTCTGGAGTGGTAGTTTGTCTAAACTGTTCTTTTTCAGCAGTGGTTTGATATTTGCTGTTTTTAGGGACTGCGGGAAAACACCTGACAGAAGGGACGTGTTTATTATCTGAGTCAAATCAGACGCTATGACAGGCAAAACTTTCTTAAAGAAAGCTGTGGGTAGAACATCAAGGCAGCAGGAGCAGGAACCTCGCTGCTGAATGATTTTCTCTAAGCTTTTATAGTTTATTTGGCTGAATTGGGACATTTCGTCAAGATCAGTTCCAGTTGGAGGCAACTTTGAAACTGAACTTGATATGGATTTATAAACTGATCCTCTGATCTTTAGGATTTTCTCAGTAAAGAAATTAGCAAATTCATTGCAGGCCTTGGTGGAGTGGAGTTCAGGAGCCACGGACACTGGAGGATTTGTTAACTTGTCGACTGTGGCAAATAGAGCACAAGTATTATTAATGTTCTTGTTAGTGATTTCAGAGAAGAAAGATTCTCTTGCATTTTTCAGTTCTAAGCTATATCAGTAAAGTCTCTCTTTATAGATGTCATAGTGAACCTGGAGTTTCGTCTTTCTCCACCTGCGTTCAGCTTTTTGACACTCCCTTTTTTCACTTCTAACTGCTGGAGCATTTCTCCAAGGAGATTTTTTCTTTCCGGAAAAGACTTTCACTTTAATTGGAGCAATGCAGCTAATGATGTCTGAGACTTTAGACTGAAAGTTATCTACTAGCTCATCTACTGAGTTGCACCCCAAGGTTGAAGTAGCAGAGTAAGCTTGAATAAAAGTTTCTGTGGCATTTTCCTTAAAGGTGCGTTTTCTAATGATGTCCCTTTGGCTAAATGAGTCACTGGAAATGATGACCTCAAAGATAACAGAAAAGTGATCGGATAGGGCAACATCAGTAACACTGACTTTAGAAATCTTCAGACCTTTAGTGATGATCAAGTCTAAAATATGTCCCTGTTTGTGCGCTGGTTGTTTAACATGTTGAGTTAAACCAAAGTTTCTAAGTGTGTCACACAGTTCTTTTGCACTTCTGTCTTCAGTGTTGTCAACGTGAAAATTAAAGTCTCCCACAATAATTAAACAGTCATAATCAACGCATATCACAGACAGGAGGTCACTAAAATCATTAAAAAAGTTAGACGTGGACTTAGGAGGCCTGTAAACATTTAGAAACATAGTTCGTACCGGGCTCTTTACCTGCAGAGCCAAATGTTCAAAAGAGTCAAATTTTCCCAAAAACACCTTTTTCCACTTCAGTGAGTCATTAAACAATGTTGCCACTCCTCCACCTTTCCTTTGCTGTCTGCTCTCGCAAAGAAAATTGTAGTTTGGAGGAGACGACTCCGACAGAATATGTGCTTCATTAAGTCCATGTAACCACGTTTCTGTTAAAAACATAACATCAACATTATTGTCAATAATAAAGTCATTAATTAAAAGGGATTTTCCTGACAGAGATCTAATGTTTAATAAAGCCAGTTTATATGAATTAGTGGTTGATGTTGTCTCTGTAGCAGGCTGCATCTGACAGTTTATGACTCTTAAGTGTCTGTTCCTGTTTGTTCCCATTTTGTTTTTCTTATTTCTGCCACGTAACATCACAGATATTCCACAAGGTCCGGTGTAAGGCCCAAGCTGATGCTGGAAACTGTTATGTCTGATAAGCTTGTTGCCAGGGCCCGGTGTGTATCACGGAGAAGTTATCTGAAGGTCCTGACGTTCCGTGATATGTAGAGGAGGATCTGGGGCTCTGCTGCTTTTAGAAGATGCTGGTTTTTTCACATAGCTGCGGTTTTCAGAATGGCTATGTGGAGAGGATGTCAACTGTAGGCCAATCTTGAAAACTTTGTTCATGTTATGAGAAAATTCCAGAAAAGGAACATCTGGGCTTTGTGGGGGAATTGGGTGCAGTCTGGACTGGTGTCTGTGGGGATGGGGGTTTTTGGTTCTCTTTGGAATTTAAAGGGGAGTCCTCTTTTTGTCCTGCTGAGATCTGGGATGAATCCTCGTGTAGTTCTGACGTAGGCTCTTTCTGTGTCATCTTTTTGGCCATCTTTATCTTGGCTTGTTCGGGCTTTACTGGGCTTATCGTTTGTTTAGGCACTGGTTGAGCTTTGTTTTGGAACAAAGCTGATGGTGCATGGTTCACAGAATAGAAAATGTTTGATATCAGCCGTTTTGTTCCTGACCTATTTAAAGAGAAACCATCTCTGTTGAACAGATGTCTCCTCTCCCAAAAGATGTTAAAATTGTCTATGAACGTTACAGTTGTTTGTTTGCATGTTGCATCCAGCCATTTGTTTAACATCAGAACTCTGGAAAACATTTCATCTCCACCATTAATGGGCCCCTGAGGGCCGCTGAGAAACACCTTGACATTGAGACCATCAACTAAATTCAGCACACGAATGTAATCCTCTTTCAGTGTTTCTGATTTTCCCAGGGCTGCATCGCCCAAGGCTTCAGCTTGTATGATGAGTTTTTCCAAGGTCGGGCGTTTTTTCATGATCTCTGGAAGGATGTCTGATACATTAGACACCAGGCCATAGTTCAAAGGGGTATAAATCAACACCTCTGTGTTTTTCTTGTTACAGAAATGTTTAATCCCATGTATAGATCCACTGCATAATATCAGGGTCCTTGGCCCTGTGGCCTGTTTTTTCTCTGGTAGCTTAGAGTGAAGATTGTTGACATACCTTTGATTGTCCTTGTGATCCTTCTGGGTCTCATCTTGAAGTGGAGCAAATCTGTTTTGCAACGGAATTCCAATATTTCCAGCAGGTTTACTCCTATCATTTGTTGTGAGAACATCCCGTTTTTGTTTCACTTTTCTTGGGACACCTCTCTGTGGTCTCGGCCAGTTTTCTGTGTCTAGGTGGGGGGTTCGTTGATCCTTTGGTCTAGCACCCAGAGTGGTCCAGGGATTCTCCTTTTCCTCTGGGAACTGTTTGTTCGCTGAGTTGCTGGGCTGGTGGTCCCCGTTCGGAATCACAGGCAGCGTTGTTTCATTACCATACGCGGCGTTTACATCATAGTTTACTTCAAGTTGGTGGATTTTCAGCTCCATGACAGCTATTTTCTGTAGAAGCTTGTCAAAGTCGTCTGTGCTGAAGGTAGGCATCCTTTGAATCGGGTGGTTCTTCTCCATATCCACTTCGGGGAAGAAAAAAAATAAATAAACAAAAAAATAAAAATATTAAAAAAGAAATAAAAGAAAATAAATCAAATAACTAAATCCAACTTTTCTGTAGTTTTGGTTAAGAGATAAAAAGAAGATAAAAGGACCAGAAAGTGTAAGCAAGCAGGGAGCAGAGAAAAGAGCGTGTGCACACACTGAAGGGCAGAGATAACAAAAGTAATTTCCCACTGGGATTATTAAAGTATTTCTGATTCTGATAAAATGAAAGAATACATATTTAATAAAAACACACAAATGTAATAAAATATTTATTTCTTTTTCAGGGTAAACTTAGTTTTATTAATTGGATGCATGCAACTAATATTATTTTAAACTGTCACATTTACAAATTGACGGTTTATTGAAATTGTGGCACTTCAGCCTTTCCATACCATTTCCATGATAGTTTTTGGTTTGTAAAACATTATTTTTTTGTTTATATCTCTGATAAAAATAAAGCAGAAACTTTTTCTCACCTGGTTTATCACGTTTTGAGCTGAATGTTTTCTTCAGTCCTACTGCTTAGCATGTGTCTGTCTGTCTCGATCAAACCGTCAAACTAAACTAACTGGAATGAAAAAAAACTCAAAACGGGAAAAAATCAAATGAGACCAAAATGTCTTTTTTTTCTCTCCAAAATTTAGACAAAAAAGAGAGAAAAAGTACCCTTAATGGTTCAATAGCTAACTCGGTTCATATGCACTTAAAGGATGGAAAACATTTCAATCATTTCTGCTTTGCTGCATGCCTGTCATCCTGCTGTTAAGGTCTGAATGTACTAAAAGGGACCTTTAGTATTTGTTCAGGCGCTGTTGTAGCTGACCATAAATTGTTGAAATGATCTTTTGTTGCAGTTGAATTCACTGAATATATTGTTTTTTAAACCTTCTCTGCATCAGTTGATTGATTTAATCAAAGCGGGGACAAGGTCAGCTCGAAAACAATTCTTTTACAATACTTTTTTTTCAGACAATTTACAGTAAGAAATAATCAATGACAGACATTAGGGTAAATATAATGCTTGTTAATGGTAAACATTGTTTAGTGCAGGGGTCTTCAACGTTTTCGAAGCCAAAGACCCCCAAACTGATTGCGAGATGGAGCAGGGGCCCCCTAATTATATATATTGTATGAAATAATGTTCTATCAAACTGGCCCTATAGTCACTCTATTACAGATGGAGTAATGTAACTAAAGTAATCCCTCCCTGGGATTATTAAAGTATTTCTGATTCCTGGTTGATGGGACAGGTGTTGTGAATGAAACGGTGTCCAGCTTGAAAGAGCTCCTGTGTGTTTCTGAATGTGAGCATTGATGACTGAAAGACATCTTCTGCCTCCATTTATCTGTTTACTACAGTCTGTTGGATTCATGTTAATGTGGATTTAAAGACATTTTAATTAGTGGAAAAAACTGCAGGAGGGAATATAAAAAAAAGTAATCAACCAAGACTTTCACGACCCCCTGTTGAAGACCTCTGGTTTAGTGCATTTCTATTTATGTTCAAATTATTTAAATCGAATCGGAACAAGAAATTTAAGTTAATGTTACCAATCACTTTTTTTGTGATACACATTTGTTAGTATTTCTGAAATTGATTTAATTATTGTTATTATTTGATCATTTCTGAAATTGGAATTGTTTTATTTATTATTATTCGTTCCTTTGATTTATTTATTTTCTTTGTTAATTTGATTTATTTATTTTATTTGTTAATTTGTTACTTTTATTATTGTCTGAAATAAATAAATATTCATCCATTCATTCATTCAAAACTAAGGGACA
This sequence comes from Cyprinodon diabolis, assembly GCA_030533445.1. Classification (NCBI taxonomy): domain Eukaryota; kingdom Metazoa; phylum Chordata; class Actinopteri; order Cyprinodontiformes; family Cyprinodontidae; genus Cyprinodon; species Cyprinodon diabolis. Next base: position 2,601,944 of record CM060066.1, read on the forward strand.
TTTTTGAAATCAGCTAAACAGGCTTTTCTGTACCTGTGCCTTCAGTCTGTATTCAAGTTAGTAATCCCTGGAAAGGTTCACTCCGATGCCAAGAAGATTATTGCCCAGAGTTAATGCTGCAGCAGAGATTAGATCCTTAAAAAAAAAGTAAAGTACCTGTGCATTCTCATGTATTCATGAAACGTCATCAGCCTCAGCCTTAGTTCTGTTCCAATTCACAAAAACAAGAAGATCAAGCGTCAGGACCCGATCCGCCCCGGAAGTCCGGTCCGTCCTGCGCATGCACGGACAAAATAACTTCTGGGTAGGCAATACTTTTTTTTTTCTTTTGTCTTTTTCAGGCAAGATTTCCTTTTAAATATTTTTGAATTTGCATAAATATGGCATATTCTAAAAACGTTTAAAAAATCAGAAATTTTACAAAAATAAATAATAAAACAAAAAACTCGCCATCAGAGCCAGAGTCTAGCACTTTGATTTCTAAAAAGCTCCTAGCGCCAAATCTAGAGACTTTTTTCTGCTACTGGAGACTTTGGAGACAACATCTAAAAGCAGCGAACTCTGCTCTCCAGAGCAAGTAGATTGGTAACCCCGCCTCCTGCTCTCCTCTATCTTGTCTGCTGTCATGATTCATGCAGCTATTATTTCATCCAAATGAAAAATGGAGAACAGATAAGCAGATCATGGCTTGTCTACAGTGAAAAGAAGGACTGGGTTATTTACTTTGGCCTTTTTGGAAACACAGGAAGGAGCAATCAGCTAAGTGAGCTTAGTGCTTGGAAAAAATCTTTCATTCCTTTAGAGACAGCATGAAAAGTCAGCTGAGTACAAAACATAGAGAGGAAAAGAAGAAGAAAAGGGACAAGAAGAGAGGGACACAACCTAGAACAGATCATGGATGTCTATTCTATTAACATTTCTCTATCTGGAGAATGGGGCTGTTTGATGTGTAGTCCTCACTATTCAGAGGGGCCCCTGCCTGTCTTTGCCTAGGGCCCCAAATTTACTATATCCGCCTCTGCATACAACACACAGTTTTTGATTAATTTGCCAAGATAATAATGTACACTGCAAAAAATTTAATCTAAATAAGTAATTTTTTACTTAAATTGAATGCATTTTTCCTTGAATTGAGGAGATAAGTGAGACAATTTCCCAATGGAACAAGACAACATGGAAAATAAGAAAAAACAACAGCATTGTCTTATTTCAAGTGCATATTATCTAATTATCTTATTCTAAGAATAAAAATACTAATTCCACAGGTAAACCATCTTATATATCTGCTCAAATAAAAGGTAAATACACTTAATTTAAGAAATATTGACTTATTTCTAGATTGTTTTTGCAGTGTATAATTAGAATAGAAAAACCTTCTGATGGACATTCAGCAAATGCTCCAATGTTAATTCAGTCTAGCTCCAATAAAAACTCTTGTTTCATGAGGAATTGATGTGCTGCTGTTTTCCCTAATTCTTCAAAAGAACCTTATTTCTTTGTCGGCTCATGAACTGAGCCTCTGCTCTCTTAAAGCGCTGTGTGTTTCGCACCGCTGGGAGTCTTTGGACTGTAAAATCTGAGCTTCCCTCAGACAACTGTAGGGAGTTGAAGTGGAAATCAGTAGGCAAAGGCAGATGTCAATATTTCCTCTCCTACAGCGACTCTCCTTAACGTTTCTGTCCTCTGCCTTTCTGTCCGCAGGCGAGCAGTTCGTCCGACAGTCCTCGGGCTCGCCACAGCTTCGTCCAGGAACACTTTCAGGCTCAGTACAGGTGAGAGGCGCTGATAGAAGCCAAAGGAATGCAGAGTATGTCTGCATCAACTTTGATGTTGTTGGTATCGATCCCATGGGTGAAACAATGATGCTTATTTCCTTCTGGTTTCTGTTAGCGGACGGGTTTCTGGTGAAGGTAGCATGTTCGGGATTTTGTTTGCATTTGGGACGGTGATGGTGATGCATGGCTGGATATTTGGCTGAAAAAAAGGCTGAAGTGCATTTTTGTTATGGTGTTGAAAACTTAGGAAATTATAAATAATATCTGTAGCATTATTATTAATCCAAAACCTTTTATGTGTTTATCCTGAATAAACATGTTTGGACACTTCAGAACATTTTCAAAGTGCTTCTTGTTTCTTTTTTTTTCTACTTGTTATATTTTAAGAATTTCACTGCAGCCTGTTGGTGTTTCTGACAAATGCATTGGAAGTGAAAATGAGGAGGGGAATTACTTTCAAAACCTGGATGCTATGAATTATTCAGGGTTCTTACTGCGTACAGTAGAAAAGCTGCTGGGGTTCATTTTTTATTTTTTTTTTGTAAGTGCAGGGCAATAATACAGGCCATTAGAGAGAATATCTGTTCAGCTGTTGTGGATGAAAGTAGGTCAGACAGACCTGTTGAGTATCCGTTGGGATTTATCTCCAACTCTGCATCTCGCTGCCTTACTTGCAGCATTAATTCAATTCAATTCAGTTTATTTATATAGAAGAAATCCACAACACATGTCATCTAAAGGCACTTTATAGAAACAATTCAACCAGATCATCCAGTCAGATTGATTCAAAGTTTTCTATCTAAGGAAAACCAGCTGATTGCATCGACTCATTGACTCTTCAGCAATCCCTCACACTAAGCATGCTTGTAGCGACAGTGGAGAGGAAAAACTCCCTTTGAACAGGAAGAAACCTTCAGCAGAACCAGGCTCAGTGTGAGCGGCCATCTGCTGAGGCCCACTGGGGTTCAAGGAGACAGAAGCAGACATAGAAAAAGAAGCATAGATAGAAAAGGCAACTGTCAACCAGCTCCACAGGCGGCCCCGTCCAGGAAACACACAGCCAGGCAGACGAGCTCCGAGCCAGCTCCCATGTCAGAGGATGAAGAGAGCACATCCAGTTAGTCACAGTCAGAGAAACAGGACTACACTGGAAAACAGGCCAAGCTCCAGCATCTAGAAACAAAGGTGTTGATGGCAGCATTTACAGTTCCCTTTTGGCTTTTTAAAAGGGAGTTTTCCTCTCCACTGTCGCTACAAGCATGCTTAGTGTGAGGGATTGCTGAAGAGTCAATGAGTCGATGCAATCAGCTGGTTTTCCTTCGATAGAAAACTTTGAATCAATCTGACTGGATGATCTGGTGAACTGGAAAGTGACCTGAGATGACATGATGTGAACTGGAGCTATAGAAATAAACTGAATAGAATTGAGAGTTACTAATCCTTGGATCAGCTTCATAGTCATGGTTGGACACTTATTTAATTTAATTTAATTTGCTCAGGCTACTCGTAAGCCCACAGTCTGCTAAATGTTGAATATTGCTGCCATTACTGTCAATAAATAGCAGAAGTTTTACACATTCACTAATAAAATGTCAGAGGGGATGATATGGCGGGGTGGAAATTAAGAAGGGGGGTGATTTTAAAGATTTTTTAAGAAGGGGCATGCAGGACTGTTAGTGATTAGTGATTTCGAATAGAAATTGGTTAATTTGAAGTTCTGTGTAGTTTTTGATAAAAACGATTCTGCTCATAATTATTCAGACTGGGAGATAAAATTTTAAAGCATATTTCTTCTAACTCAGGTTCTTTCATGGTTTGATTGGTGCAGAATTTGGAGAACGTGCTAAAGGTTGGGGGGGGGCATATTTCTGCTGTAAAGAAGGTAAATCTTTGCAGCGATATTTTCACACAGTCTCAGTGGAACAAATCCAACCCTCTCCCTCCACATGCTTGGTTATTTTTCTCAGCTTCCAGTGAAGCCTCAGCTGACTGGTTTCCAGGTGCAGAGGACGTTACTTCCTGGTGGCTCCCACTCACTTAATGACTAATAGATATTTTGGATGTCTGAGAATTTGTTTTCCGCTCCAGGTTTCATCCATCCTACCCAAGTGCCAACATGCAAATTCATTTCTATTTGTATTTCTGTGTCCAAAGCAGCTTTTTAAAAATCTGCGATTGCCCAGAGATCTTTACTTCTTAATGCTAGTGGAGCCATTGCTCCCATCCAAAGATGTTCCTGTTTTACTGTTTTTATTGATTTTTTTCCCCCCCTGTATCCCCTGCTCGCTCGCTCGCTCGCTCGCCTTCCTCTCACCCTCTTCCTATAACACCTGCTCATTCTCAGGCTCTTCCTGCTTCTTTCCTCTCCAGTCTTAATATCTGACAGTGATTTTTCTCAAAGGAGTTTGGTGGAGATGCCTGATATGAATAAATGTTTATGATCAGAGCTGGGGACCATCTTGTGAATTGAGCTACAGACGCTCTTTGTCAAAACCTTCCTCTCATCTCCTGTTTGGTGATTTTATTCTTAATGGCAGATGAGATGCAGAGAAAAGGCTCGAGCTCCGTATCTATCTAGTCAACCAGATATGTGAGGAATATTTGTCTCCCTTTCCTACAGTTCTGTTTATTTAAATAATGCTGCACTACGTTTGCATGGATGCTCATTATGCATTTCATGTTTAGAGATCTACTATACTACTACTACTACTATATATATTTGTTTTAAAGTTTCGATTCACAAAATATGTTTGAAAAGAATGAAATTTCATAAAAAAATACAACCTAAAAAAATGGGAAAATATAAAAATCTAAGAAATAAAATCGACAAATTGGCAAAATAAAATTTAGAAAATAAAACTAAATATCAAACCATGTACTTTTTTTTTTTTTATTTTGTTAAAAAAAAAACTCTTCAAAACGTTTATTGGATTAAGAAGTCCTGAACTTTTTTTTATTCATTTATTTATTTATTCAATTATTTATTTCTTTATTTATATATTATGTATTTTATTTATTTATTTAACATTTTTTTTTCTATGTATTTATTCGACAGGGACACAAACCATGTTTAGCTCATTTTGATCCGTTTTCCCCAGGCAGGGAACACATATACACTCACCGGCCACTTTATTAGGTACACCTGTCCAACTGCTCGTTAACACTTAATTTCTAAGCAGCCAATCACATGGCGGCAACTCAGTGCATTTAGGCATGTAGACATGGTCAAGACAACCTCCTGCAGTTCAAACCGAGCATCAGTATGAGGAAGAAAGGTGATTGGAGTGACTTTGAACGTGGCATGATTGTTGGTGCCAGAAGGGCTGGTCTGAGTATTTCAGAAACTGCTGATCTACTGGGATTTTCACGCACAACCATCTCTAGGGTTTACAGAGAATGGTCCGAAAAAGAAAAAACATCCAGTGAGCGGCAGTTCTGTGGGCGGAAATCCCTTGTTGATGCCAGAGGTCAGAGGAGAATGGCCAGACTGGTTGGAGCTGATAGAAGGGCAACAGTGACTCAAATAACCACCCGTTACAACCAAGGTGGGCAGAAGAGCATCTCTGAACGCACAGTACGTGGAACTTTGAGGCAGATGGGCCACAGCAGCAGAAGACCACACCGGGTTCCACTCCTTTCAGCTAAGAACAGGAAACTGAGGCTACAATTTGCACAAGCTCATCGAAATTGGACAATAGAAGATTGGAAACACGTTGCCTGGTCTGATGAGTCTCGATTTCTGCTGCGACATTCGGATGGTAGGGTCAGAATTTGGCGTCTACAACATGAAAGCATGGATCCATCCTGCCTTGTATCAACGGTTCAGGCTGGTGGTGGTGGTGTCATGGTGTGGGGAATATTTTCTTGGCACTCTTTGGGCCCCTTGGTACCAATTGAGCATTGCTGCAATGCCACAGCCTACCTGAGTATTGTTGCTGACCATGTCCATCCCTTTATGACCACAATGTACCCAACTTCTGATGGCTACTTTCAGCAGGATAATGCGCCATGTCATAAAGCTGGAATCATCTCAGACTGGTTTCTTGAAGATGACAATGAGTTCACTGTACTCAAATGGCCTCCACAGTCACCAGATCTCAATCCAATAGAGCATCTTTGGGATGTGGTGGAACGGGAGATTCGCATCATGGATGTGCAGCCGACAAATCTGCGGCAACTGTGTGATGCCATCATGTCAATATGGACCAAACTCCCTGAGGAATGCTTCCAGCACCTTGTTGAATCTATGCCACCAAGAATTGAGTCAGTTCTGAAGGCAAAAGGGGGTCCAACCGGTTACTAGCATGGGGTACCTAATAAAGTGGCCGGTGAGTGTATATTCTTTATATTTATTTTTTCTATGTATTCTTTGCTTTTTTTTTTTTTTTTGAATGGGGTCCTGTCTGGCAATGTGGCAGTGGGAGTTGCGTTGGAGCCGGGGGGGGGGGGGGATTTTGCTTTCTCAGGTGTAGCAGTGTGGCGGTTGCCGTGTTGCTACTCTTGTTTCATGCATATGGGTTGCTTTGTTGTAATTGTGCAGGGAGTTTTGCAGTTGGTGTGGACGCTGCAGTGAACATAGAGCAGAAAAACTTTGCTTTCTGTAATATTGGAACAAATTTCACTCCATAGGTTTACAACTGAGGAGCAAAGAGGACATGAACGTCTCAGCAGGCTGCAGGAGGCTCCTGATAGAAGAATGATCTTCTTTTGGCTTTTTGAGGTTTTTCCTTTTTTTTCCACTTTAATTAATTGTTTTTTTTTTCTAAAAAAAAAAAAAAAGAAGGATTTCTGTTTTTGCCTTATTGACGAATAATTGACTAACTGAAGGTCAAACAACCAACATGCTGCCAGTGTAGGAAATATTGGAAAAACTGTGAAAAGTAGAAGCTCGTCTTTTAATCCAAGGTTTACCTGCGATCTGAGCTGCCAGCAGCAGGAGGACGACGGAGGCGGTTCTGATCATGATTCTGCAAAAAAATAAAACAAAAATGACTTTTCAGAAAAATAAAATGTTTTAAAACTTGGATTTAAGTTGATTTTCCTAAATTTTGTCAAATTATATAATCGGATTACATTTAGGGTTATCATAGCAGCGTGATGTTACATAATACACTTTAAGTTATTGCAAACTCTCTTAATTTGGCTCAGATAATAAATATGTTATTTTTTCATTAAAATTGTAAAAATCAAAAAAAAAAAAAGAAAAGAGATCTACTATAACCTAGACTTTGTTTTCAAGTTTGAATTTCAGAGATACCTTTGAGTTCCAGGTTTTATAGAGTGGATCAAAAAAAGGCTGATCTGTTCCAAACAGGAACAGACCAGATGAAGCTACTATGAGAAAAAGCAGAGAGAGCAGAACGTTAGAGATTGAACTAACAGATTCTGCAGAGTGGGAGAATAGAGATAGAATGAAGCAGAATGATGAAAAAGGGGTCCCTATGTCCTCCAGCAGTCTAAGCCTATAGCAGCAGAACTATAGAGATAGATCAGGATAACCTGAGCCACTCCAACTAGAAGCTTTATCAAAAGTTGTTGCTTCTTCCATTTTTCTAATAAAGGTTTTGTAGGAATCTACCTTTTAAAAGGCCTCCAGAGTTTCTGATTATTTAATGTATGGAACAATGCTGTTAATTTATTGCGTTTCCTCAAGTTAACTTATCATAAATTGTTTTATATCTCCAAGAATAGCACCGCTGATGTGATTTCTTTTCTCTCTCTTGCATGCTTTTGGTATTTACTGTAACATTGTTTATGCAGTAACCGATCCGTGTTGCTTTCTACTGATCCTGCGCCTTCAGCTCTCATATAGTACAGCAAGCCTTCATCTTCTGAGATCATGTCTTAAGGGGCTTTTATGTTTTTCTAAAGATACAGCCAGACTGAGATGTACTCTTAGTGACCTCTTTGAGGGAACTCTGGCTATTAAGCCTAGTTGCAACCAAAATATTTCCAGGCACTGACCTTTTATTTGGATTTTTGATGCCTTGCAACCCGCAGAGCATCACTTAAGCTCAGCTTTACAAGCGTTTTCCCTCCTGCCGACAAACCAACACCCCTTGAAGCTGATTCTGAGGCTGGTGCTGGCCAGTTACTGCATGGCGTTCTGTTTGCCGCCTCTTCCTTTTTTAAACTTGATTGTAAATAAAAAAGGTCATCGCAATGTGAAATAGAGCACCAGACTTTTGGTATAAAAGCACCTTTCTAGCCGATCTAAAAAAGGGAAGAAAAGAAAAGGCAGCTTCTCAAATGAGAAGAATAAATGAAGAAAGGTCAAATTTTCTTCTTTCACAGCAGTTGAAACCGGTACGGGGTTTATGCAGGAATGAGTAACTGTAATTTAATGCTTTTTAATGCTCTTAGAAATAATTTTAATGCCATAGATATATATCTATATGTATCCATAAATATAGAGATATATCGAGATATATGTATATAAACATATATATGACACACACACATACATGTAACGGCAAAATCTAGTTCTGCACAAACGAAATTGTTTTTATAAAAGTTTTTTTTTTTTTTTTAAGAAAGCATTTTAAATGCAATGATAATCACATTTGATGCATTTTAATGCCAGTTAAGGCCTTGATTTAAAATATAATAATTCAATGACTTTTAATGATTTTTAATGACCTGCGGGAACCCTGACGGGAAGTGAACATAAACTGGGTTATTATCATAAGGGCGGATATCAGGTATGAAGAAATCCATTATCTAGTTCAGGGGGAACCAATTAAAAATCAGTGGGTCCGAATAAAGAAAATCAACAACCAGTAAAGGTCCAGAGACATTTTTAATTATAGTCTGTTACTTTAAACAGAATTTAACACTGAAATAAAATGAGGTGTTTATGGATCCGAGTTATACATTGAATTTTTCAATAAAAAGATTTAAAATATAGAATGTTTTTCCATTTTAAAATCTAAACTGTTTTTTTTAAGTAAAGAACAACAATCGTTCAGTTTGGTTTATAGATAATTTCCTGATTCCCATATTTTCTCAAACCCCTGAACTGATCGTTTGTTATTTTCTTTCTTTTTTCTGTCTTAATGTTGGCAGTGGGCTTTAGGCTGCCCTGCAAGGCTTTAAACCTGGGTTTAACCGGAGACTAAGCCATTCTCAAGCACATATCAAGGTGCTCATTCTGAGCCTGGATCCAGATTTATTGTTGATTCTGTTCATGGTGGAGAATCCTGCTTCACAGCAGCAGGTTGAGCCAAACATCCTCTAAATGTGCAGGGTCATCTTTGAGCACGCCATTTCACTTTTCTTTCACCAGTTCACCGCAGTTCTTCCAGCAGTCCACACTTTCTCTGCTCTCTTTTTCTCATGGTCTTCTCCTTCTTTCCCATCGCCCGGCTTGCCACAGGTTTGCCTGCTGTGTCTAAAAGTAGCAGCAGCAGCAACCCAGACTGACAGCTCATTGGCTCATTTGGATCACGTGCAGCCTGGAGCCGGACGCTCCCCAGGGCTTTACCGTATTAACAGGAGAAGAGGGGCAAGTGAAATTAGACACCGTTGTTGGACAACATGCAGTAATTTATAAATGTTTAAAATCAGGTTGGGTCTGAATTAGCCAGCAGGTGGATCCGGACCGCGGTGCGCTTATCCTTTAGCCTGGGTGCCATTCCGAACTTAGTCCCGCCCACAACGTTTGAGGACTACGTCAGGCTACTTATCCGTGACCTCTGATCTAGTTCTTACAGGAGGCATAAAAAACACACAAACCTTGGTATGTGAAAGGCCAAGGTGACCAATCACTTTTAAAGCCAATTATATTTCCTTATACAAAGGCAATGCAGTGGAGTCACATTAGAAGTAAGAAAAAGCGGGAACTTCAAACAGCTTTTATCGCGGTATGACCCTAGCTGCTGTAAAAAAAAAAAAAAAGAGTAGGAAAGCAAGAAGGTGTTTTCTTTTTACAGTGTCCTTTCTGGGGATGTGGCAATAAGAATAATTGTCTTGATGCCAAAAAGAGCCCAACAGATTTTACTTTCACAAGTGGAGCAGTACGGCTATCGCCATAGTGTTCCACTTGTTTCATGCATATAACTTGCTTTATTATAGTTTTACAGTTTATATGGACACTGCAATGTAAATAGAGCAGAAAAACAGAAGAAACGGGAAAAAAAAGAGAAAAGATGAAAGAAAGAAGAGATAGAAAGGAGAAAGAAGGTTTCTGGTGGCAGCAGATTGAGCGTCATGTCTGCTAGGAAGTGTGTTGGTGGTGGGCGTGAACGCAGGGAGGATCCATCACTCACCTTCTGGCTCACCCTATGATGGGGATGAAGTCTGGAGGAGAACTGACGGTTTCCTCCTGTGAACCCCCTTTATACCAAAACGCTGCCAATACGCCATTATACAGTAGCTGGAAGCTAGAAACACGTTCAGCGCTCGTCTGGAACACGGCAGATACGCTGGAGAGAAGTTCTTGATGAGTTATGCAGAAGTTAGTGAGAGGTATAGATAAACAAGGCGCCATGACCGATGAGTAACTTAGACTGAACGTATGTCATCGATCAGATAACTGACATGAACTGACGGCCCACGGATGGCAGACGCTGTCATCTGACCCATAACTAATCCAAGGTAGTAGGGATGCACGATATAATGGGCCCCCTATCGGTATCGGCCTTAAAACTGAATATCGGACATCGGCCACCCCACCGATATTTAACCCGATATTTGATCAGCTTCTGAGTTTCTAAAGTCTAAAAAAAAAAAAAAATACTACTTCTTCTTCCTCAAAAACTTCTTTTTTTACAGACTTAAAAACTTCTAAAGACGAGGGCAAAAAATATTGATCCATTAAAATATCCCAATATCTTCATATGCTGATATATTGCCATTTAAAAACACCATATCAATCTCTTTTACTAATGAAATATTGCTATATGTCATCGTTATGCTACGAAATCCCCCAAAAATTCACGAAATGTTGCCATATTTTTATATGTTGATATATTGACGCGGTATCGATCTATTTTACTAACAAAATCTCACAAGAATTTGCAAAATATCACGAGAGTTTGTAACAGAACGATGAAATTTCATGACATTTTGAAAGTAAAATAGATCGATACCGCGTTTTTAAAAATCTATTTGATATCAGCATATGAAAATATATTTGAGTTTATTATTTTTCAAAGTGTCAGAAATGGATAACAAAACTGCTATTTTCAATGACTACTTATTTTTGTCCAGCTTTAACATCGGTATCGATATCGGTTATCGGCTACATGAGTTTTAAAATATCGGCATATCGGATATCGGCCAAAATCCCAATATCGTGCATCCCTACAAGGTATGCCAGCGTTTTTGCCAGATTTTGCGTACATCAGGCATACGCTGGTCTAGATCATCAAGGTGTGACAGGGGCTTAAGTACATTTTTGAGTATCTTTACTTTACTTGAGTCTTTTTGGTGGGTAATAATAATTTCTCCTCTACTCTGTTTCCACGAAGCTGTTTGGTCCTTTGTTCCTTTTGGTTCAGCTTAGCTTTATAATCCTCTGTTGCTGTATATTTCATTCCATCATGGCAGATATCAGCCCTTAGGACTGAATCTGGACGCCACTGTTTTAGAGATTTAATGATATTCCACAGATGTGAGGAACTCAGGGCAGATATTAGTATTTAATAGATGTATCAAGGTGTTATTTGTTGCCATGTGGCCAAGTTGTTCAGTAGGATGAGTCTCAAAGCAGAGTTGTTGTTTCTATGTGGTAACAGATTCAACCTTAAACCTCTAGTCTATAGTGAAGGAATGAGGAGAGTCAAGACTCTCCTGTTTTCTTTGCGGTTTGTTTTTGAATAATAAATAATCAAAGTAGCTTTTTTTGTATTTTTATGCTGAAGTTCTTCCCAGGTGGTGTAGGATCTATAGCAGGTGGTTCTACACAACATTACTAATGAGAACAGCAACTTTTAAACAGCGTCCACAGGGATATATAATACATCAATATAATCTGTGTCTGCTTCTGTCTCCTTGAACCCCAGTGGGCCTCAGCAGATGGCCGCTCACACTGAGCCTGGTTCTGCTGGAGGTTTCTTCCTGTTCAAAGGGAGTTTTTCCTCTCCACTGTCGCTACAAGCATGCTTAGTGTGAGGGATTGCTGAAGAGTCAATGAGTCGATGCAATCAGCTGGTTTTCCTTAGATAGAAAACTTTGAATCAATCTGACTGGATGATCTGGTGAACTGGAAAGTGACCTGAGATGACATGATGTGAATTGGAGCTATAGAAATAAACTGAATAGAATTTCATCAGGTGGTTTCTGAAAGTTACAGTTTTTTTAAAATTACTCAGAAAATGACCCAGAAATGTACATAGATCAGAAAATCTAATTCGTAGTTTTTAATACTTAAGTATTTTCATAAGTGAGTACTTCAGTACTTTAACTTTTGTAGATGTTTGACTGAGTTACTTTTACCTGTAATTGGGTAAGATTTGACTGTGTAGTATTAATACTGCTGCGTACTTCGTCCATCACTGTTTGAAACGGACTACTTCTAGTAGACTAGAA